>NDXB01004855.1:528365-578396 GCA_002631895.1 Agapornis roseicollis | reverse complement strand
AGGGGTTTTATTAAGGGGGGTTTTTTTGGTTTTTTTTTTTTTTTTTTTTTTTAAAAAAAAAAAAAAAAAAAAAAAACAAACCAACCTGATTTTTCAGTAGATTCTTTCCTGTCTTGATTTCAGTTCTTTGCCAGAGGAAGGGCCGGTGCTGATAAACTCACAGTTCCCCTTAAAGGTTTGGCATTTGTGTATACTTTCTGGCTAAGTCTGTTGGGCAGCTGCACATCAAAATGTGTAAACCACGTTATAACTGTGAAACTAAGAGTCATTCACTGTTGTTTACCATTGATACTGGCACAGAGCCTGATCTGTTACTGTAATTATGTCTCTGTCTCTACCAGTGAGATCAAAAGTACAGAAATTCCAAGTAATGGGACTACAACTATATTAGTAGAGTGAAACTCTGAGCATCTGGATTGGAGAAAAAAATATTGAGTCACAGTGTTGCAAGAGATCAAAGAGACAACTAAATCTAATAAAACAGTAATAATTGGTGAGCTCGCTTCCAACATATGGAACATCAGAATTTGATATTAAAATATTATTTCTTCAGAACTTTAAAAAATTGGAGCAGATAGTTTGAGGACATACGAGACTTGTGTAATTCTGCTGCAGGCTCAGTGTTTCTGAAAAGAAATCAGATGCCTTCATCCAGACTTAGAAGACTGATCTAAGGACAATTTAAGAAAAAGACAAGAAAAAAGCCCAAATCTTACTCACATATTTTCATCTGTGGTCACCTGGGTGCTTCTGGTTATTTTACTGATGAAACCAATTGGAAAGAAGGGGAGTAGAATTGAGTTTGCAGCCATGCCTGTTCATCAAATGCTCTTTTTCATTAGAACAGTTCACTTCAATAAAATCCTGGGCACATTTGATAAGACAGTATTCAAGGAACAAAGCTGTTAGGAAATGACTTGCTCATAAGTTCCAGCAATAATTTTTGGCCTTGGAATATTACTTGGTGTTTTTCATTGTCAGTCGAAAATGAAAATGTAGCATTTCAATTGTAAGCCATTAGAAATGTAGCTAGGCACACTGTTCTGTGCAGTTGATCTACAAATTGCACCAGAATACTTCTGTGAACTTTTGATCTGCTAGTACTCATGGGGGAGAAAAAAAACCAACAACATTCCAAGGAAATGCCCATTAATTTGAATGATCAAATACTCAAGGAGAAGGTTTTTCCTTATCAAGGTTTCTACAGAAGGAAAGTGAAAATTAGGAAAATGTTGTTAATATAAATAGCTAACTACAGTATGAAGGACAGTTATTAGCACCGAATGCTTTGCAGACAGGTGCATCTTCTTGCAAAATAGCTGAGTACAGAAGTGTTTGGAACAAGGAAAGGCAAAATTTAAGGTATAGATATAGATAGATGCAGTGAGTCATTCTGTCACAACTGCATCCATATTTTGGTATCTCCATTGTTCAGATTTGCTTCTGATAGAACCATAAACGCTATGATTTATATTTGTGGAAAAGTTTAGCATGTAGGCCTTGCACAATATGGTTTGTGAGAGAACAAGTTTGGAAAGGCACTCTGGTGGCTTGATAAAATACTGGTTAAAATAGAAACAGAAGCATGGCATCTTTTTCAACAAACCATGGTGCTATATGCATTAGTATTTAGTATTGTCTATTTTTTGATCAGCTCTCTGACATCTTAGGAATGATAGCTATGACTCATATAACCTCAATTCCTCTTCTAAGAGAACATCGTAGAAAATACTTCTGCAGTAGCCTTAAGGATATATGGTAAAGCATAGTTTGTGGATTCATTGCAGGAGAATGGCTTCCAATCAGGTGATGGGTTTATCAAATATTAAAGCACTTTGTGGTGTTCTTTCTTCCAAAATGGAAAATGCATCTGGGGAAAACCATTTTGGCCTTGAATCTGTTCAGGTCTGCCCTTTATTATGGAATATTTGGAAGGATTAACTTGCAACTTTAATTCATGTCTAAGAAAGAATGCTGGTAAGGTAGGGTTGTGTGAGCTGTGCTCTTGGAGTTAAATTAAAAATTGAGCTCCACATTTATTGAAATAAGCTGTATATGTACATTCTGGATAGACTCTGAACTTCAAAAGCAAGGGGAGCAGCTGTCCATATCTGTGATTGTTGTCACTACCCCTAAGAACTGCCACTTTTGAGAAACCCACATATATATATGTATATATAATGTAATATATATTAAATTCCACTCCCAGCTATGAAATCAACAACAAAACAAACAAACAAAAGCTTGCAATGCTGAAATATCTGTAGCAAGCCTTTTTTCTGAGGAAATATTATTGAGGTGCTGAACAACATTTGATCACTTGCAACCCTTTCAACTGACGTTCCATTATTCACATGTCTCTTTCATTATGCAACAGATGGTGAGTCCTGTCGCTGATTTTTTTTCTTCAGATTCACAAAACTTCAATGGATTGTAATATGACCCTAAAAATGAGTAGAAAAAGAAAATGCTTGTTAAGGTTTTATCTTTGATAATAATCCATTGACAGAGAATAACGGCTGACCTCCTAGAAACCAAAAAAAGAGGCACATTTGCCTTATTTTATGAAGAGCATTTGTCTAAAGCATTTGACTGAGCTGCAGAATGTGGCCTTCAGCTGAAATGAAAGATGGTCCTTCTGTTGCTACACAAAGCCATATTTGCTGCTGCAAAGTGCAAAAGGATAGGCTGACAAATTGATAGTATGTCAGGAGCATAACAAACTTGCATTCGTCTTCACAAACATCTGCATATTTGTGAAGATTCTGAATGAGATTAGAGGCTTCATTTGGCAAATTTGAGATAGCCATCATGCTGAGGTCTAAACATTGTTAGAAAATGTCTTTAAATACAACTCCTCTGTCTGCTTTTTGGTCACTTATTAATAGACAGTTCACAGCGCTAAAAGACTGGGAGGGAGGCTTAGAGCAATTAAAAGCTACGCTCCATATGCTTTTGATGTTTTTTTGTCTCATCCTAGACTAACTAGATCCTGAATTATTATGCCATGAGTTATTAGATCAGTTAGCTTGCAATAGTAAGTAAAATAATAACACTTGTATGTTATCCCTTCTACTGATAGATTTTAAAGTTGTTTTCAAATACAGGGCTCACTCTGGCAAACACTTGCATATCTGATTAACTTCAAGCACACAAACATTCATCCTACAGAGGGTTTTTACCTACTCATGTCATAAGAGGTGCTGCTAAAACATGACCAACTTTAGGGTGAAAAATAGCCATGGGATAGTTTTGGGGCCAGATAGGAGCCATCCATGCCTTCCAACCTCTAGGAACTTTACCTAGGTTTTGGATTAGAGCCCAGCTCTCTCTGCAAGCAGGAAAGTAAGGTAGAAGAAACCTTTGGTGGGATACTCAGTGCGCTTCAGTTAAGTACCGGCTCTTCTCCTTTAGATGAGGAAACTTGAACTGCTAAACTAAGTATACTTGGAGTAATACTAGTATTTAGATTTAGCCTGTAGAAAAATTATAATTAAGATTGGAGAATTTTGGTAATTCTTTTGTTTTCTATTGACATTAATGTTATTACTAATACAGAATATGTTATCTGTAAATCATTTCTTCTTTTGCACTTCAGTTTCTATGATGGTAAATATTGCAGGAGTTCAATAGCAGTTCAAGTTTAGGTTCTTCTCCTGTAAAAAAGATGCATGCATGTACTAAGATTTAGCTGTTTATTTGTCTTTTAAATCAAATTCTTGGATAGATAATGCCAAGATATGAATGCTTTTTTAACTATGTATGCTTAAGGTATAAGCTAACTGATATCACAATATCATACTTCTGTACTAAGGAAAAGTTGGTAGATCAGATACTCTGCTCCTATTAGTCAGTATAAGGCTTTTTGATTTTAACCAGCTACAAATGCATTGAATACACATATTTTTGGCAGAACTGGCTCTTCAGACACTATTATAAGCTGCTCTTTCACATTTTTACATGAAGTCTTTCAGGCTCTGCCTCTTTGAGTTAGGCAAGCACGAAGGAATCAACATGAGTCTAACTAAACAAAAAAATCAGCCCCAGTGCCTGCTTCTTGCCAAGAACAGTGCCCCAGAACTAGAGCACTGCTGTGTTTACTGGCCCTTTCATAACACTGTCAGTATCGAAGAGTTGGTAAATAGAGAACTCATCCAGGAGGCTGTCAAATTCTTCTGCACTGCTGCACACCCCAAGATGATATGCTAACTCCTCTACCATTTTGCCAGTAAGCCTGAGTTTAGAGGCTGGGTCAAGAACGAATGACACTTTTCCAGTAGGCTGTCCTTCAGGGGAAATGATGTTATCTTATTTTTTTCTCAGTAGTGACACGGAAAGGGAGCTATTTGAGGGTTTGAATAGAGAAGAGCTATGTACTCATGAAGTACCCCTAGGTTTCTTCATATCAGCACCTCCAACCCATTGCTAATTCTCAATCACACTTTACTATTTCTGATTCATACATCTTAAGCAGTTTGCAAACATTCTTGAACCAAGCCAATCCTATTTGTATTACAGTAGCCTTTTAGAAAGCTTACAAAACAAAGCAGCCCTTGCCCTAATGAGCTTTGATTCCAAACAGCAAGGCAGACAGAGTGGGCAGCAGCATAGGAGACTGAGTGATTTGCCAAGGGCTTGCTAGAAATTGGCTGTGGGCTGAAGAATAGACCCTGAATATCTGTTGGCGTAGGCAGAGTCCTGCTCCCCAGATCACAGGGCTTTCTTAGCAGCTGGTGTTCCTTGTTTTGCAGATCGCTGTGGGACTGCAGCTACAATTTCATTTCAAAGATCAAGTACGCAAGAGACATGTTTAAGTTTTGTCCTGTAACTATTAGCAAATTAGATCCAAATTACAAGTCAGGTTTTGTACTCTCAGTCTCTGGGTTGGTGCCTGTATATAATAAATGGGGATTTTTTTTATTTTTTTTGTCATATTACAAGAAAATCTTTCATATCCTTCCATACAAGAATATTAGAATCTTGTAGGTGTTTTGTTGTGATTATTGGACCAGGTGACAGGTTTGGGGTGTGATGCCTCACAATTGGCTTTGTCAACCTGCTGGACAGTTCAACAGAGCTGGAAATGGATTGTGTGGCAAAAAAGTGCATAAAGCACAGTTTCAGTTTCGTGCTCCAAGTCTGTTCATTGATTCTCTCATCCTACGTGTCAGGGAAAGTAGCGATGTACAGTGTGAGTGACTGTGAATCATTTCCAACCATTATGGGGGAAAAAAATTAGAAACAACAACAAAAAAAAGAGGGGCATATATTGCAGCAGCCCAGGTGAATGTGACATTTCTGACAATGTCCAATAACATAATCTGCTTCTTTTCCTGAGTTCCTCTACTACGGCAGGCTTTGTTGGCATGATTAGCCTCCTTGGTAGCATCCTCCAGAGGGAATTCTACAGAGATGAAATACAAAAACTGCTTTAAAATGATAAGTCACAAATAGGATCTGCCACAAGGCATTATAAACAAAACTAGACACAAGAGACTCATAAAAAAATTAAAGTATAAAGTAAAAGAGAAAAACGCAAGTCTTCCTGACTACAATCTCATTTGCACACCTGATTTGTTTGCACAGCTTCCAGTATACGGCAAGCACAAAGGCAATAAAAAAAGCATTCAAATGACCAACACAATGGCCATTGATTCAGGCATTAATTTAGCACAACTTTCATACCTGCTAACTGAAGCTCTGTTTTGCAACGTCTGTAGATTTTCTGCATGTGTGTTGCTGAAAATTTGGTCATAACAGCCCTTGTAACAAAAAGGGAGATACTGGGAGGAGGGAGAGTAACTGAGGAAAGCATTTTCTTAAGTTTTAAGGATTACAATTGTCTTACTACTGCTATCATCTGGATAACACTAATCAATGCATTAAATACACTACCAATAGCCCTAAGATATGGAAGTGATATGCTTCTCCTGGCACATTAAATGACATGGTACTGCAAACATAAGCTTCAGACCTACAAATATAAAATGATATTGAAGCATATGTGGACTCTTCAGATTTTTTTTTAATCATATTCTTAGTCTTATTTTTAGATATTTGCATTTTTTATTATTATTCTGATCTTGGTAATTTTTTTCCCTTCCTTAAAACAAACAGTTGTTATTATTTCTGTATAATAGTAAATTTAGTGTAAGGAGTCCTTTCTTTCCCATCTTCCTCACCTTTAACTCCTACCTTCTGTAAACTTCCTACTTCGGAGGACAATCCAATCCAAATTAATGTATTAGCCTGGACAAGCAGAAATCTTTAATATTCCAAAATATTTTTAGGAGTAAATCTTTCAGGTAATGCCTCACTGTTCTCATTTCTTGGAGAACTTACCATTCTTCACTCCTGTCTTTCTCAACTACAAAATATTTAAAGGTGTTATTCCCCAGGTTTTAACCTCATCCTAATTACCACCTACCTCTTTACTTAAGAGGTGTCATTTATCATGTCTCCCAAATTATAGACACTCTGCAGTACCAGTCTGTACACTTCTACTCTGATGGAACAGCTAAAATGGCCCAGTCGTTGAATTTGGAAGGGTTACACTCAACACTAACTTATCCTCTGATTTAGGTAGAGTAAGATCTGAATCTTGCTCTTTAAGGTATTTGGTGTGCATCCAACTAGTCAGCTCACTTGTGGTTGCTCAACTGTACTTCTGTTTGACCTGAAAAATACTATTTGCAATGCAAAGACACAATAGACATACCTCCAACAATTGTTTTTTCTTCCAGAAAACACATGAATAGTGGACAGTACTGTACGTGAAAAGTTGAGTTCCTGACATTGCAATTTGGAGGGAGGCTTGTTATATGAGTTTATGAGCTGGCAGTGTGAGCTTGCAGCCCAGAAAGCCAACCATATCCTGGGCTGCATCAAGAGAAGTGTGAGCAGCAGGTCAAGGGAGGTGATCCTGCCCCTCTACTCTGCTCTCGTGAGACCTCACCTGGAGCATTGTGTGCAGTTCTGGTGGCCTCAACATAAAAAGGACATGGAGCTGTTGGAACAAGTCCAGAGGAGGCCATGAGGATGGTCAGGGACTGGAGCATCTCCCATATGAAGACAGGCTGAGAAAGTTGGGGCTGTTCAGCCTGGGGAAGAGAAGGCTGCGTGGAGACCTCATAGCAGCCTTCCAGTATCTGAAGGCGGGCTATAGGGATGCTGGGGAGGGTCTGTTCATTAGGGACTGTAGTGATAGGACAAGGGGTAATGGTTTCAAACTTAAACAGGGGAGGTTTAGATTGGATATAAGGAAGAAGTTCTTTACTGTAAGGGTGGTGAGGCACTGGAATGGGTTGCCCAAGGAAGCTGTGAATGCTCCATCCCTGGCAGTGTTCAAGGCCAGGTTGGATGGAGCCTTGAGTGTCATGGTTTAGTGTGGGGTGTCCCTCGTGGGGAGGGGTGGGGGGTGGGGTGTTGGAACTAGATGATCTTAAGGTCTTTTCCAATCCTAACTATTCTATGATTCTGTATTGGTAATGAATACTTAAGGGAAGTGGTGTTAATAACATAGTCTGTAAGACATCTTGAGCCCACTGAACAAGAACTACTACATCAGTATAGGTTAGAAATTATTACTTTATATGCTTCATAAAATCCTACATTGGATATATCAGACTAGTTCAGGGACCTGGTATAAAATTTAGGCTTTACATAGATAAGTTTGAGGTCTTGGTCTCTAATGAGTGCTCCACAGCAGAGATAAACCTATCCCCACTGCCAGCACATTCTTCCTTTGTGTGCACGGAAATTCTGATGCTAGACCCAAAGGGTGATATTGATAGTGTTTGTGTGAGCCTGTCTGCATATGACTTACACAGGAATTGCATCATGGTCTCGTTGCATCATTAGGATTTGATTCTGACCTCAGCATAGTTATCAGGTCATACACCAACCTCCATCTTCTACTCAGTAGAGTATGGGTGAACATGTGGTGGCTGCAGCTACTGACAGGAACTGGCAGGCATTCAGCTGTGTCCAGACAGCTGATTTACATCCATAATTAAACCATCCGGTGCTTTTTTACTTTATTTTTGCTGTCTCAGGTTGTTGTATCACGCACAAGTATATGCAGTAAAGCATCTTTCTTATCATTCAGGTATGACCAAGTTTGTCTTTCAGAATTATTCTGTGAAGACAGAGGTATCTTACATGAAACAGAAGCAACAGAAAAATTCTCTCACTTCCTTCTTTAAGGGAAAAGCATTTACTTCTCCATAGGCAGAGGAATCAGTTCATGTAAGATATGTCAGTTAGGACTGAACAGCATCATGGAATATTATTTCCAAGATAACCCCTTAAGTTTCAAAATTAATTAAGCTTGAGTTATTAAACAAATACTAAAACAACTGCTAATTAGATCTTAAAACTCTCCTTCAGCATATCAGGAAAAATAGAAGCAAAGAAGACTATATTAGTGTGTCAACTGTGGTTTTATTTGGGAATAACCTGAGCATTTCCTTTGCAAGAATTCATCTAAGGGTTGTTAAAGATGCGTCTGATTAAATTTACCACATTGGTTTCTGCTTTTCTTTCCCTCCCCCCAAACACACTTATGGTATCATTATGCAAATCACTGTGCTAAGACAGTATGTTGAGATGTATGCTACCAGTCCATGAAATAGCAGGAAAGTGGGAGGGAATATTCTGCATAAACCTTTGGTCTGTTCTGTGACAGTGTAAACCTCATAACGCAACTTGCAGCGTTGGGCTGTGAAATGCACATGCGAGATCACAACGACCGCAGGGTTCCAAACGTGCATCCCACTGTGGTTCTTTAAAGTGACCTTTGGAGACTGAAACTAAGAATATCATTTCGGGGCCAAGTATCTTCCTGTGATTTAACTCTCAGGTCCTCCTGAGATGCTCTGCAAGAGGAAGGAAGTGCTTCCACTGCCGTTCTAGAGAGCACAGTGGCTCAGAGTGCACATTGTTAGGTATTTGCAGTAGAAATCATGGGTTGGGTAGGTCCAACCCAGTACTTTATTCTCAGTAGCAAAGAATTTAATAGAGGGAGGAACTCCAGCAAGGTATTTTATACACATGAGCAAGGGCCTCCCTGCCTGCCTCCACTACAGACTTGTTGTCGTCATTTGGCCACCCTAAGCTGGTAGCCGTAACACAAACAATTTTCATTAATGAAGAATCAGGCTGCTCATCTCAGTGATTTCTGGGATGTTTCTCTATGATACCATGCTGTGGAGGATTGCAGGCCAGTTATAGGAAAAAAAAGGAGCATTCCACTTTATTACTTAGCATTGAGAAAAACAAGTCTAATTGGCTTCTGCTGTGCTTTAATAACTAAAGAACAACAAAGGCATTTAGTCATTCACATCATTTCCTGTTTTTTAAAGGGTTTTAAATGTGACTCAGTGATTAACATTAAAAAGTGGCTACTATGCAGACATAAGAACTACTTCATTTTTTAATTATATTTTAACAGGTACAGATTCAATGTTCTTGACATTTATAAGAGGTCCTTCATTTCCAGCAAACTAACATAATGCAATATCCAGTCCCATGACTTCGCTTGCATTCTCAGAGTTACTGTGGCAGATCAGGCATATATTTGTGTTGCATGCAGTGTTACGTTAGCCCGGTCTATGTAATGGTAGTCATCGAAATAGAATTAAAGGAAAATGTTTCTACTTTCCCACAGATGAAAAAAAAACCCACAAGTTTTAATTTGTTTTTCTGTTTGTTCTGTCTTTGGTATTTCATTTTGACTGAAATCTATTCGGACTCGAGAGCTTCCTTCTCAGAAAAAGCTTCCTTTGTTAAGCTACATTTTTAGCATTAAAGTTTTTTGGGTTGATTAACTGACATTTTCTGAACCCCAAATGCATGCTAACAAAACTGGAGCTGGCTTGGGTGTATATGACTGATATTTGTAGAAAACCTCTTCATTGCTTGCTGAAGGCTGAGCGGGACCAGAAGGCTGGAGTTACCATGTTTCTGTTCCCTCCTACAAGCACTGGCCAGAGCTGTACAGTTCAGCCCATCCCCAACTCCCAGTGTTTCAAAGATGATGATGACCTGGGTTTGGTCCTGTCTCTGTTGACTGTATTTTGAAAGCATGGAGCTGTTAAAGGAAGGAAAGACATGCAAGGCCCCAGGGTGCCCAGAGGCAGCAGGGTGGTGGATAGGAGGCAGCGGGGCCACAGGCAGCCCACAGGCAAGAGTTACCCCTGGGGACCAAGAGGATATACAGATCTGAGCTACCTGTCAGTGGACTCCAGGCATGTCTTTGCTGCCTCCTCTCCCTCCATGTCACTCTAGCGTGACCTTAGCAGTGACCACTTGACACAGAGCGAGTGATCGGCCAGTTAGACATCACTTCTGTTAAGAAAAGCCCCCCTGTACAATGTGAAACCAGGCATGCTACACGTGAGGGTGTCCTCAGAGGCTTGGGCACAGGATTGTGCATCAGTGGCTGGTGAAAGCAAAACAGGTTTATTTTGCAAGTGTCACAGAAGCATGGCTTGCGTGGGGTTTTTTGTTCCCATGCACCATAAATTTCACTTCAGGATTTTGGTGTGACTGATGCTAAAATGCAAAGCAAAACCCATTTGAAATTGCTGAGTATCATCTTCTGTTCCTTGAACTATCTGGGAGTGGGTGAAAAAAAACCCTACCCTTCTGTCATACTTTGTCAGTTGTTTGGTTCAGTTTGTCTGGCATGATACATGCCTGCAGAGCCCACCACCGCAAGTCTGCGGGCTGCAGGAGTGCCCACAGTAATACGTAAGTACATTAAGTAGAAGTCCTGATTTTGGAGGATTGCTGCTGTTTTTCATCCTTCTCCACGACTGACCTCTGCAGATCTAGGTCTCAGAGAGGTATTTCATGAAGCTCAAAAATGGTGTAAGATGTGTGCTGTGGAAAGGTTGGCATCATATTTCTTGCGTGTGAAAAGGACAGCAAAAATCACCAAAATGGACTATAATAACTGATTCCATAGAGCTTAAAACTCCCTCAAGGCTGAAACATCTTGGGCCTTTCTGAAAAGAGGCATATATTTTGAAGAGGAGGGGGGAGGAAATGAAAGTAAAAAAAGCCTAATCTTCTGCTGATGTGGCCTTGGCAATCGACTGAGCTGACAAGGCTGTGTATTTGTAAAACAAGCTGTGCTAAGTATTTTTTCGGCCTCGTGTTTAGAAACACACAGAGAGGGGAAGAGGGAAAAAAAAAGAATAAATATGGAAATCAAATGTAAAAACTTCTTGCACTCACAACCAGCTTCCCGGAGGGAATTCCTGCCTCTGTTCTCTGCTCTTCCTCCACTCAGCAATACAACTGCCAGTCATTAAGCGGAGCTGTACAGCGCTCGCTGTACAGTAATTGAACACCAATGGGCCCACCCTCATTTGCATCCCTCATCTCTTGATTGGCAGCTGTACATGAAATGCCATATCAGTTGAAAGTATGTTGTGAGCTGGCACTAATGATCCAGTGGCTCCGGGGAAACCTGCCATATTGTAATTCGGCTATCAGGCATGAAAGAAATAATTCTAAGTGCCAGCAATGTGAAGCCGAATAAATGTTTCAGTGCTGCAGGTTGCCAAGGGTGACACTTCTGATTTAGTATAAACGAATGCCCCGTTGCCTTTGGGGTTGGGGGAGTTCGCATTGTATCTGAGATGTGTGTATAAAACATTAGTATTAGAAAATGGCTTCGGCACGGGATGGGAAACAGAGGCCTGGTCCCAGGCGGTGCGGGAATGTTTACAACTAATGACTGGATGAAAGGATTTTTCTACCTACTGTAATGACAGGCAAAATAGGATTTGCTTTCCCTGAGATGGAGAATAATGGCTATGTTAACTCTGCCTTTCCTTTTTCTTTCTCTCCCTAAATGAAATGCTCTTTTGTAAAGAAAATCACATCTATTTTCTTCAGTGTAGTGGAGGGAGGTAGCGGATTTAACTCCTTGGGAGCACTGGAGTTTTGGATGGAGGGAGGCAGTGAGGGGATTAATGGGTGGCCTCTCTGGCCACCCCTCTTCACTTATCATAGGCTTTGTGCAAGGAAAAGCCCTTGTACTCTTGTTTAAATATCTGGTGATAGATGAAAGAAAAGACTCCTGATGCCTTAAAAATGTAATGCAGACAGTTTTTACTTTAATATTTCAGCTCCTGCACATTAGTATGTCACAAAAGGTGAGAGTGGAGGGACAGGTGTCTGCAGACACTTAAAAATGGGAAGATAACAGGCATGAAGAAGCTGGTGCTCTCCTATTGTGGCTGTATACACACAGCTGTGCTAATTGTAAATGTAGCCAATTAATTGCATCTGCATTTGGGATGATGATGGCTCTGCAGTAACTGCAGATACAGGTACAGGAACCTGCTGGCAATTTTTATCTTTTTAGAAGCAAAATCCTCTGATGTTTTGAAGAGGGTGCATGGGTGTGCGGGCAGCTTGGACCGCTCTTCTTCACATGACAGTTCGCAGATAAGATAAATTCTTAATTTTGTTATCCACACCCAATCTGCCTTGTGAAATGGCAGCATCTTCAAATTTGGATCACTTTTATTAACCCTGTCTTTGACTTCAGCAGGGTTATCTGAAAACCTGTTTGGCAGAGGGGGAACAAAGCACAATAATGTGGAAAATGAATCCATCTCTTACAGTCGGTGCTAAGTAGAAAGTGGAAAAGTCTGAAAATGGCTAGTTTGGCTTGGTAATGGTTAAGCTGCTACTTTGCTGAGACCTCAACCTTTTCTGCTGTGGGTGTTATTTCATTGTGTTCATGTATTCTATTGTGTTCCTTTGTTGTCTCTTTTGATACTTTTATAGTAAGTTGCTTTGGAGCTGACACCATCTCTCTGCTTCGCACAGCACCTAGCATGGTGGTGTCTTCCTCATTGTCTTCCTCGAGGTAGTAGGGTAACATTGAATAGCAGGACGCATATGTATTGGTCCTAGTGGTTAAAACAGACTGGACCCATTGCAGGGATCCCCTGGGATCATGTGAGGTGCTGCCTGTGAGATGTTCGGTCATCTCTACTCCCATATGTATCAGAGAAAATTGGAGGCATTTAGTATCACTCAGGATCAGATCATGACTATTTTGTTGAGGCTTTTATTCTTGTTATGGTTCCCCATGATGAGACACCGTCTATAATTTGTGGTCACTGGGGATGCAGGAAGAAAAATGACAAATTAGAAGCACAAAATGCTTTAAGATGAATGAACTACCTGAGAAAGACTGTGTGCCAGCCTGCAATTTATGAGGATAAAACATCAGAACTGACAATCTATTATCAGAGATCAGATGAAGCCTAAAATTTTGGATATAGATTTGAATAGCCCCAAACAGAGGCAGCAGATGGATTGGTAGGCTGATATTCAGGGATTTCATTTGGCCCCTTTTGAAAAAAGGAAGGATTTCTTTCAAACCATGGCTCTTGATTTAGTTTCAGATGTCAATCACTTGGCATCTTCAAAACTGTTTGGAAAAGGTGTTTTGGTTCAGCTGCATCTTAGCATAATAAGCCTTTCAGAAGTGTCTGTTCAGACACTGAATATTATTCCTGTTATTTCTGTGCTGTCCTGCATCATCTGTATCCACACAGATGGGACGGGAGAAGAGCTGTATGTACATCTGAACTTCATACAAACTCAGCACATTGATGCCCAGTGCAGGTTGTCTCCAGCACTTACTGAGACAACCTATGGCTGGGTGTTCAGGGCCAGACCACAAGCACCCTGTCCCTGTCAGACCAGTGATGGACTCCCCAGCTTGTCACCCAGCCTGCAGTGCATGAACTGCCTGTGCCATGGCTTACATCTGTGTTTCACGGCCACCCATATCCACAGCCTTCCACAACCACATCTCAGCACTTCTTGGACACATTTGTGCATTTGGTACCCATGGTGGCAGTGAGTCCCGTAGGTTCATCTGCTGCCATGTGAAAAGTGTTTCCTTCTCCCTGTTGCCAACCCTCTGCCTGATTCAGGAAGCAGCACAGTGAGATTTCCTGCTGAAGTTCCCATTGTTTTTCACCATGGCTGATAATCCAGAAGAGTTTGCTGGAAAGGACTGTCAGAAACATTTCCTCCTTCCAATCATGGCCTCACCATATGCTGTCACACAGGTGCAATTAGATGGCCAATTCACTTTTATTTGGTGAAGGAAGGTGTGTTCCCTGGGAAGCAGAAGGAAATATTGCTATTGTCTCTTATACGTACTCCTTCAGTTAAAAGCCCCACCTCTTTACTTCTCAATAAGAAAGGCTGGTTCTAGGCAGCTTTGATTTATGCTATCTATATTCTAACTCTGCATCCCCTGAGCACTCATCCATGACTCAGATTTGCAAAATAACCAATACGTAAAAGGTGAATTATTGTTTTCTCTTTTAAATATAATGAATGATCTATTTGTCTTTGTAGCACACCAGCAATGTTCCTGATTTTTGTAACAAGTCTCTTTCCTAATATAAATATCCCCAAAGCGAGCGAGATGATTTCAGTAATTTGAGAACGGAATGCATTCCATGAAAGCTAATAATATGGTGCATCCCAGAAGTAAGACAAATATAAACGCATACAAACCAGATGATATCATATTTATTTTTATAGATGAAAATCCTAGGAAAAAGCATCTTTAAATTACCTAAGTGTAAAAACAAATCCTTTGTAATAGAGACAATAATTTATGCTGTAATGAAATTTGTTGTATAGTTTATAGAGAGTTATTTAAAAGGATTAATTTTGTAGATGCAGCCTGATAGATCCAGGGTTCCTTTCTGCAGGAACTGCATGAGTTTTTTCCAGCAGTGGACCAAAACCACAGTGAAAGTGTGAGCAAAGAGCCAGCCCTCTCTCCAGCTATTTGTGTTCAGCTAGCCATGTTTGCAGTTGCAATCACACACAAGTCATGCAAAGCGGGTGGTCAAATGCTTGCAAAATTCTGCTTGGCCGGTATCAGAAGTAATAAATGTGGTAAGGCAGAATAAATATGCAAAATATAGTACTTTAACCTAATAACATGACCACTTGCAAGCTTTAGCATAACACTGAAAATCACTAATGGAGCACTGTGCAGATTTTCATGATACAAGCAGTCAAGAATCATGCATAATGGAACAGTGCAACAGCTAACAGCAGATTCACACAAGATAATTTAAACTTGTTTGTATGGAAATGAAGAACTGATCTTTGAAGTGGTCCTTAATGAGATTCTGCTTGATCCTCTCTGTATCCGGAGAAAGTCTTCCGTTTTCCTTTTGCATCCGGCTCATGTTGCTGGGGTGCAGAAAAAGGACTTGTTTAAATTATGAATGCCAATTTGCATCTACATGGTGTTAGGTGAAAACTATTTGCTGCCAGTGACTTCATGTATTCTTGCAGATTTGTCGTTGAAAGTTGTCTATGTTTGTAGCCCACTCCTACAGTAGATGTTACTCAGCTTAGCATTCATTGTTAGTGTGGCAGTGTTGGCCATAACCACAGCTGAATGCAAATGAATCCAAAGAAATTGTAAGACAATTTTAATATGGATTAAAGAATACAGGGAAGGTATTACCATCTCATACGTGTGTTCTATAACAAGTACTAGGAATTTTGGTTTTCCCTTTTTTTATGGACTTTTCATTCCCACTCATACACTTCAGCACTGAAACGTGCTGACAATAACTCTGCAGTTTATCGTCAAAGCTATAAAACTCCACTCTAAAAGGGCTGGAAGGCAGACGCCGTGCGAGTGCATCCTGGAATATCTCAAACCGCCAGGAAGCTTCTGAGCAAACTCCCCCATACACCATCAGAAAATCTTGCTGAGTGATCAGCCTTTTCTAAACCTTAGCTCTGTCTCTGAAAGCGTCCATCTGGCAAATGAGGCTTTGTTTGTGCTTTTGAAAGGCAGAGGGAAAACATTCAGTTGTTTTTTTCTGTTTGTTTGTTTGCACAGCTCAGGAGATTAAGGATGTATTTAAAGTTAATGATTGTGTTCTCAGGAGAGGAAAACACCTTTCTGTGAGCTGCAGGTTTCCTCACCTATTTTTGTCTTCCGATGGGACATTTCTGCCTTCAAAGAAAGCAACCACAGTCAATACCTTCAGATGACATCAGGCTCCTAACCCATTTGCATGCTTGTTTTATAGACTTCAATTTTGGAAGGGCAGATAGTTCTGTGTAATGAAATAGGGAGGAGAAACAGTTTGTTGTGGTTCATTTTTTGGGGTTCACATAAGCCACAGCAAACTAATAACACCTGGGTTAATTGACGCTATAAAGAGCACCGTGGAAATCTTCCTGCTTTTAAGAACTGAATGAAGCAGGAGGTGGTACTTGCTCAGATGTACAGGAATAGCTCATGTAAGTTTCCTGCTGGTGGCATACTCTTCAGCAAGGGTAACCCTGAAAGGCACCCTACCTCTCCAAGTGACAGCCAAGTATTTCTCAGCTCTCTCTTCTGAACGTGGTTAAGGACTGGTGTGGGATGAATATACCTAATATCAGTCAGCTTAAAAGAGGTGTTTGATGGCTAAACATAGAACTAGATTGAAAGAAGATTTCACCCAGGTTTATCGTCACTCATGCTTTCTCATCAGCAGGATGAGCTGCCATTGTAAAGCCTACTGAGGCTTTCTGAAGGTCTTTCATCCCTTGTACAGGCAATAGGAACCAGCATTTGGTGTCATATATTTGCTTCGCATAGCTGTGTAGTGGATCCTGTCCCAGATACTTAGTCCCATTTTCCGAGGTCATGAAACAAACTTTTTCTAATGCCATTTAACTTTTTTTTTCTTTACATTTGAGAAATTTAGTGTTATTTTATTTTTGCAAGACTAAATTAAAAAAGTTATGCAGAATCATTATTGTTCTTACTGTGTATGCATTAGGAGTGTTTAATCATATTACCTTCACAAAGTCAGCCAAAGCAGCAGAAATTGTTATATCTGTTTAGTTAAGTTCTGGTGGGTTTATCTTGTTTCTTCAATCCAGCATTTTCTAACATCAGCAACACTTTTGAAGGTTAAGCTTTTGATCAGCTATTTTTTTGACAGTTCTCTTTGGACATGCCACCTTTGCACCCAGCAGGTGTACAAGAGGAAGATCTCTCTGTGTGCACCATGTACCAGCTAACACTAAGCGATAGCAGCTGAGTACCCATGGCTGGTAGAAACACCCAGCACCTTCTTGAGCAATTTAATGAGCTTCCACCTCATACAGAGCAGGGCAGAAATATTATGAGACTGAGATGAAACTTTAGTTTATTTGTGCACACACTTTTTGCTATAAATGTCATGTCTCTCTTCTTTGCTTTTACTGGACCCCATTTGGATCTATTCTGCTTTGCTATGTACATAATTTACACACACAGCCATTATTGTTGCCTAAGGGGATCCTTATAAGTTTTATAGCAGCCATATAGATTTGACAACCTGCTGCATCTGATTACTTATTGTGTTTACTTGATGCCCTGAGCACTGTATGGGTACCCAGGGCGGGCCCAGGCCTTAGAGAGATTCAGTAGCAGATTTGGCTTTTGGCTTCTGTCCTGAGCTAAATCACTTCATAGCCACTGCATTCCCCAGTGACTTGTGGTAAGAAATGATGGCTTCACAGCCCAGGCTCTCCCATGCTTCTTCATCAGCAATGCCCCTAGCCCTGTTTTTAAAAGAAATCCAAGTCAAACAACTTTCCCTTTGTCATATACCTGCAGGTAAATTAATGGTGTGTTCAGTAGAAATAATTATCTGTTGATTTTTCTTCTGGATCACTATCTAAGCAGGAGGACTAAAGAGATTTCTGCTCTCCTGTTTTCTCATGTAGAAGACTTTCATGGTCTGTCTTATTAAGGCTGGTAGGTGTTAAAAGTAGGTATCAATATGTAAATCTGGTCCTAGAAAGGAAGAGGAGTATGTATTTCAACATGTTGGCCATGTAATTACAGACTGATTACATACTCACATATGTACTATTTCTAGTGGGACAAATGAGAGATGAGGAGACTGCTAAGGTCACACCTCTACTCCAGAGGTGTCAAAGCTCGTTCTGCGGAAAGGGCCAAATTACAGGTTTAATTATAATACAGGGACTTGCGTTACAGCATTAGGGTCGTGCACTACCCTTGATCCATAGCAGTCTCCTGCCGAGGGCCCTGGGAGCTTGCATAAAGATCAAGGCTAGAATGAGACTCTTAAGAAATAAAGGAGGTCCCCATTAATAAAGACTCCCGGTGCATTTGACATCTCTCAGTGGGAAAAAAAAGACATTATATATGGCATGCTTTAGACTACACCTAGCCTGGCCTTGTTTGCATATGTTGTGGCAGCAATTGGACACAAAGAGAGCAACTGCAAGCACAAGGTTTCCTGGAAAATCTTCAGACCTCTTTGTGTTGGCCTTGTTATATGTAAATCCCTGTGGTTGGTGCTTTTGCCATTGTAGTTATTATTTTCTTTATTTTCTTTGTGGGAGTAACCTGATTTTTGGACAGTGCTGTTTGTCCCTCTTCCAAAGCCCCTTCTGAGCTCCTTAAGCTTTCTCCCCTCTACTGAAGCACCCAAAATAACTTTCTGTACCTGAAAGCATAGGACTAGTGTGTTTAATGATTTTTCAAGTAGGTTTGAAATAACCTTGGGAATAAAACTTGCCCAGAAAGATCTTATAAAATTAAGTCAGAAAAAAATATTTGGGGTCCTCCCTGCATTGTAACCACAAAATAATGCCCCATGGAGAGAGATGTAGCAAAATCTGTCAGGCCAAAACAGGCACCAATTGGAGCTTACATCTGTGTTAACTGAGGAGCTGAATTGCTCTTGACAAGAAGCAAGAGGAGAGCTGATGTTGCATGAACTTCTTGTTTTGTTTCCAACCAAGAGCACAGCTCTGTGTGCCCCAGTGGATGTGTGTGTGTGTGAGCATGTGTGTGCCCGTGTGTGTTGCAGAGGTGACCACTAGCTCACTCCTACCAAATTAGCCTGCAAAACAGTTGGGGTAATCTAGGACTTGCACTGCCTGATCATTGGTACAGTTACAACAAATAAAACATTTTAATATGAGCAGTCACTGAATGTTTACTGTATCATATTGCTGGGAGCTGAATATGTGCCAAATGCTATAACAGAAGGGAGCATATGAACTCCAGAATGATGACACTAATAAGGAAATTACAAAAGGCCCAACAAATGGCATTTGTGTTAAATCAATAATGCTCTGTTTGTTATTTTTTTATTCTAATCTTTCTTCTAAAAAAAAAAAATTATCTTTCCAAACAGTTGGCAATTCCCATTCTTGTTCTTCTTCCTGAACATAATTAAAAACATGTTGTGGCGTCTACTTAAGACATCAACTTTCCCAAGCCTGTCTTGTCCACTGCGTTTTAAACAAAGACACTTGTTTTGGCATTGTGCCCTTAATTAATCATTTGAGGGTTTATTGCTGTACAAAAAATGTCTTTGTTTTATGATTCATCACAAGCCTGATTTCTGCAGAACTTAATCAACTACAGAACTAACTTTCTAATCAGCTTAAAGTAAAAGAAAAAAGCAAAACAGATTGCTTTGGGTGTGTTGTTTTGATAAAGAAACATTTGTGAAAGGCGCACTAATATTCTGGGCTATTTATGATTTCAAACTACAGAGATCAGATTGGTCAGTTAACTTGGGATTTCAGGAGAAGGAAACCTGTTACTGATTGAAAAGCATAATCCTTGAAGTCCACACCAGCATCACTGGCTACCACTTTCTGTGCAGTCCAGTCAAATGGCACCAGGCAGGCTTCTTGTGAAAAGGGACTCCAGACTTTGAAGATAAATTTGAAATGTAAAGTTCAGTATGATAGGAAAGCACTTATGATCGTGGCTGGGTTTACAAAGTGCAGAGACTATTTTTCACTGTGTTTCCATAGAATAACAGAACAGTTTGGGTCAGAAGGGACCTTAAACCTCAGCCAGTTCCAGCCCTCTGCCATGGGCAGGGACACCTTCCACTAGGCCAGGTTGCTCCAAGTCCCGTCCAACCGCTTTAATGAGGTTTTTAATGCTCTTCTATAGTGTAATATTTTCCCATTTTGATTTCATTTTAAATCTCTTGTGGGTACCAGTGGTAAATTTTTACAGTAAATGAGTTTCCCAGAGGACAACATAGGAGAGTCTTTGTTCTTCTGTTTGATTTGGAATGTGAACTTCAAGAATAAGGAGTTCAAGTCCCTAAATGACACAAAGAGCAGTTGTGATTTAGTGACCACAGGCAAAACTGAGCCGTTGCAGCACTAGAAGCTATGCAAACACATTGCAGGATATACTCCCTGCTCTGATAGAGATTACACAGATAAAACACACACAGATTGCGAGATGATAGTCTTTGGCTCATTGTGCATTTCATCACATACAGCTGAGGTGCAAGTTAAATGACTGACATCTGACAGATACTGATATGATAGCTCAATTATTCCAGACACAGGAGCAAAAGCTCATCTGAATTTTACTTGAAGTTGTCAGAATTGCGGCAAAGTACCACAAGACCATCTCTTTTTCTTTTTCCAAATTAAGTTTTTCAGTGTATTTGCAGAAATATAAAAATCCCCAATTCTCTAAGCAACCATACACAGCTTGCACTGTGTCAAAACATGCCTACATTGAGTAAATATATTATTATGCTATGTTGATATGTGTTATGTAACGGTCATCTGTATTAATGTATTCTTCATGTCAGATAATAGTATTCATTTATTTGAGGTTACATATTATGCTTCTATCTACGTTTGGATTTTCACTGCAGTATTTCCTTTTTCAGGTCAGATAAGAAAGCATTTGATTTAATACACGATGCCAAACTACCTTCATTGCAATGAGTTGTGCCAGTCCTGTTTGCCCTCCTCAGATGGGTTTTTGGTTTAGGCTGAAAATGCCAAAGGAGGTTTTCTGTGCTCATTGGCACTTCTATGTCCAGAAGGTGTTAACCTTGTAAAATAAGCTCTGCAGGGTCCCTGGCACAGGCAGCCAAGCCAAGACAGCAAAGCGCCAACACCCTTTGCTTTGTGGTCATCATTTTGAGTTTAAAAGACCCAAGCCCCAGCAGTTCACCGGTGCCACCCATGGGAGCACTGCTTGCACTGAGAGAAGGCCTGAACCTTTCTCCCATTAGTATCGCCTATTACAAGAGATCATTTCAAAGCTAAATGCTGTTTGTTTGCATTCGTTGATTTTGATGGTGATATAATGTGACATAGGGCAGGCATGATTGGTGCTCAGGGTTACTGGCTTAGCTTCACAGCCACAGGAGTTTGCAGAGTGAACCCTATCAGGGCTCATCTTTGACACAGCAGCACGGGCTCCGAGCCTTGCCAAAAACAATCTCTTGCCATCCTTACTGTGCCAAAGCCTCTTTCACCTTTGCAACATTTCCTTAGCTTTTAGGCTAAGCACAATGAACAGCCAAAACTTTACTAACACCCACCCTGTACTGAACCCTCACAGCGCTGGTGCCAGCCAGCAGTGGCTCCATGTGATGGCAGCTTGCAGCGGCGTGCCAATTGCCTATTGTCTCCGCTCCCAGGAAGCCTACTTAAAAGCATAGGACATGTCCTGTGGCCTGATTACCAGGGTTATTTTTCTTTGCTACTTGTCAGCTACAGAAACAAAACCCAGCTGTAAAAAATAAGTCTCTTCTCTATTTGGCAAGGTCTCTTTGGTGTTGGAGTGTGTGTGTATGTGTGCACTTGTGTGTCTGGGCAGGACAAACGCAGACTTGATTAACAGTTTAGTCAGAACATGTGTTTGCCACCAAGTATATTCTTATATCTTCGTAAGTGCTGAATGCCTGCTTAAAGTTAAGGTATAACATGTGTGTGTGTCTGTGGTTGTGATTTAATAGACTGCTGAAAATCAGCCTGTCACTCTCCAACCCCAAAGTAAGGCACACTAGCATAGTACTGCAGTTGGTTTCAGCTAAGCAACACCCTTTGGGGATGCAGGAGCAGAGCTCAGGAGCTGCTGGTTGCTAATGATGTGCTCTGGTCCTTTGGCAATGTCCAGCTTTCCATAATGCATCTAAAACATTTCTTTTTCAAAAGTCACTTTTGTAATTGCAAGGAGAGGAACTCAGCCACAAAGTGATGGATTCTGATTTTTTTCTTCCCATTAAGATGATTTAGAATTTTACAATAAGCATCACTGCATGGCTGCTAGATAATGCATGTTATTAATTTGGCACATACTAATGCTCTATTTATGTAATATTTCATACACTTTGCAGAGCTTTATATTCAGAGAACAACCATAGAAATAACAGACATTCAGATCTGCTCCTGCCATTTCATTTTTTGACTGACCAAAAGAGAAGTAGCTCAAAGAAATTCTGAGTTACACAGAATGGATTTCCTCAGGTTGCCTCCACAATTAGCCAGTCAGCTGGCCCCTCATAGTATAGAAACAGCTAAAAAATGAAATCCCAATTCTTTGAAGCTAAACAAATGAAGGTAAGTGATACAATTAGAGGAGTGCCTGACTTAGCATCTTCCCTAGAACTTACACAGTGGCCTGAACAGGTCTCTCATTTAGTGCTATATTCTTAACGTTAGCCACTGAGTCTTGCAGGAAGGACATCTACTCCTTTATTTATCAGAGCCCACATTCTCCACTTGATGTAAATACCTGATAATGAGCCAGAAGGAGCTACAGTATTAACTTCTGGAAGAAGCATTAGGGGTTGAGTGCTTGTAAGTTTGGATCTTAGTATGGAAATCCAGCATATAAAGAGAGAAAAGTGGGAATCCTATAGGGAAGAAGCTGGGAAATTGAAGCAGGGAAGAAAAATACTGGCATTCACCTGAGAGTAAAACTACAGCTGGAAGAGTGGCCACTTACGTGGAGTTCATTTGGGAAACAAATAGCTGAACTTTGGTTTCCATCTGTAGGAGTGTTTGTACGATTTATTCTGCATTAGTACTCGGAAGATCAGTGGTGGCTAGATCCAGTAGTTTATTCAGGAGAAGCCATAGCCCAAGGATAGCAAAGTAAAGGTGTCTCAAATGATAAATGAAAGCTCTCTGTGACTAGCCGGTATTTGAGCTCCTTCTTGCCCTTCTACGTTTGCTGCTTACCCCAGATTGCAGTACATGTGCTTTGTGCAGTCTCTCTACTACGCCCATGTTGATGTGAAGTAGAAAAGGTTGTTGCTAAGTGACATGACAACTGCAAAGTGCTTTTCAATTTCTTTTTGTGTTTTCTACTCCCACATTCCACATACATCCTGTGTGGAGAGTTTGCTGCTGGGAACATCCCTGTCTAGCAGTGAACGCTGTGTGACAGTGCTCCAGGTCACATTTCTCATAGAAGTGGCACAGCAGCTACTGTTGCTGCTCTGGTGCTTCTTTCAGTTGGAAACTTGGGAGGGATCAAAGATCATTCCCATTTTTATTTTGCTCCTATAAATCTGGATGATTCACTGTCCAGTCTGGAATGGGTTTGGTGGTATCTTCCCCAACCATGTATAATAGTTCCTGTGCTCTTTGTACACAGCAAAGTAAACCTATCAGCCCAAATGGGACACAGCTCAGCCAGCTGCTGATCTCTGTAACTCAGCCCTGGGACAAAGTTTTGACATAGCTGCTCTTACTGCTTTGTCTGTGCTGTGGCTAGCGCTCATGGGCTGTAAAGCACAAGGATCTGTAGTGGAAGATTTCTATTTACAATACCATGATGGTAGTCTACATCTCTCTTGGGGAAGCACTCCTTGAGTTATTTCATCTATTGGCTCCACGTAAGAAAGTATTTTAAGGGAAAAAAAAGAAAAGGCAAAACTTCAATCAACTGGATTCTTTGAACTTTACCTCTTGCAGCAATCTTTATATTGCTTGCATCTCCCTGCACTGAATCTCATTGGCCAAACCATATCCTTTTGTTTTCTGCCAATACAGTGACTCTAATGCTTGATGGGCCCCATCAGGACCTACCACAGTGAACCACAGCTTACCACAGCAAACCACAATAAAATGATAACAGTAAACAGCATTACAAATCTTGTGCATCTGTTGGTCTCCGGTCCTCTCTATTCCATACATAGGTTAAGACATGACTTCTTGCCATGCAGAATTTGTGAGTGGAAGACTGGCATTGCGCCTGTGCTGTCTGTTCTTTACCACACTAAAAAGGTCATAAAAGGATAGTCAAAAAATCCTGGTGCTGAAGAGAGCCTTTGCGTTCAAATAAATTCCAAGCAAGACTTTTCTTTCCGTCTGGGAGGAGGGGAGCTGCTTGAAAAAAGATGTGAGCCCAACTATTAGCTTTCCACTTGTAAAACTTCATATATCACTAAATATATTGCCCGTAGAGGACAGAAGCTGTTAAGACGGAAAAGAATTTTGAAGATGGATGAATGACAAAGACAAATGAAGATTTTTATTTTAGCAGAAGTTTCCAAGTGCTGTCTGTGGGTTGGGAGGGTACTGTTAATAAAGTACACTTGACATATAACTGTTCAAGATCCTGAGAAACAGCTTTGCTTTAAAGTTCAGTAGAGGATCAAAAAGAGTGAATTCTCTGTTTTTCTCTATAAAAAAGAAAAAGAAAGCCCTGAAAAAGGATAGGTTTTTTTGGGAAATGGCATCTATGCCTTTTGTCTTTTCTTCTCTTTGTGGTCCAGAGACAGTGCGTTGACTGACTTCTTCAGAAAGGAGATCAGTGAAATTGTCAGTTGATTACTTCTCCTTGATTAGCATTTATAAGAGCCTGTGATACATTATTTGCATTCCTATTTAGCCGTGATTTTTGTGGGGCAGCAATGATTAAACTTGTCACAGGGCCTGATTGACAGGGTCAGATCTTCACTTTCTACTCTTTTGAAATTAAAAACAAATGTGTCAGCTCCCTTCATGGGCCGCAGCGCTGTGAAGCTTGCTTGCCTTGTCATCACAGATAGGTCAGGAATGTTTTAATTTTAGGGATGGATTCTGCTTGTCAAGCAGAGTGTGATGGCGTGTAGTTCTGGAGATGAGATGTGAAGGGTGTAAAACAAAGAATGGAAAGAACAAAGACAAAGACACTCACATTATTAGACAGATTTAATTAGTCTGAATGGATATTATGCTAGATGAAGCAGTGAGCTGTGAAATTAACCCTTGATTACGGATTGGCGGATCATGCTCATAAAGAGAATCAAACCTTGGTGAATGGGAAAGAGGTGCCGTCCTACCCTCACAGCCTTCATCCCCACGACCCTTTCCCAAGTCCAAGAGGGGGTGAAAATCTTTGAAGGAAAAGCTCCTGTTGGCACTTGGGAAGTTAGGGCAGCCTCTCCCTTTTTCCAGATTACTGCACCTAGCCTGTCCAAAGAGCTGGAACCAGGCAAGTTACACAGAGGCAGGGTTTTCCATGAAGGGTGGTAACAATACCACCCAGTGCAGCCCATGCCCTGCAGGCAAAAGGGTGCAGAGGCAGTACAGAGCCAAGTCCCATCTAAAGATATATTCCCACCTAATCCCTACCTCCCTTCCTACCACTGCCAGACAGGTTTTGTATTTCTGCTTGAAAACATATTTTGTTCTGATAAGCTGTGAGTTAATACAGTATTACCCCTAAGTGAGGGTATAGACTTCAGGAAGGCCAGTCTATGCAGACTGTAATACATGTGTACTGTAGTGTCCCAAATACTGAGATAGTGTGGGAGATCAGAGTAATGACAATGGAGAGGGTGCTGTGTTTTCTGCATCCATGCTGTACAAAAGAGGCGCTTCAGCCTTTTTTGTGCTACTCATCAGCATTCCCCAAAGCACCGTATTAAGAACTACTCCTAATTAGCACTGCAATGGAAGAAAACAAATAGAAAATACAGTGTTACTCTCTTGTTAGTTCCTTGTCATTTCTTCCAAGTTGTTCAACTAATGGAGTAATCAGTTAATTTGTGTTAAAAAAAGAGGGGCAAAAAAGCCAAAGGTACACTAATCAACCAATAGGTGTGAGGCCCCTGCTTCCCTCTGGCACATTTGAAATGCTTAGTTTTAGTGCAAATTTATATGCTGGAGACTGTCAGATTGAAAAGGAGTGAGACATGAAAATAAGTTGGGTGAGAGACTGCCTAGGAATGGTGGCTGTTAGCTTACTGAACAGCACCAGTCTTACCTCTTTAGTCATGTTGACCCTCTATAGGTACCGTGCTGCACAGTGCTACTCCTCATAACATTTTTTAAATGTGATATCAAGAATTCTCATTTTTACTTAGCATACAGTAGCATTTAAGTGGTCTCTGTACGTGGATTGAAAAGAACCCTTCAATGAAAGGCCTACAGAAGATTAATGAGAGTCATTATCTTTATATGATATCAGAGAGTTACTATCCACAGAAAGAAAGGAATTTCTGCCTGCACATCTCTTCCCCCTTGTTTTCCCATCCCTTTTTGTACCCTGAAAGAGAAGAGGCAGCATGAGAAGGTGATGAGGGAATAGGACATGACATGAATCCCATTGCAAAGTCTACTACTAAATTTCTGTTGGTGTTAGAACAAGTCACTTTGCCATTCTCCAGATGAAAATGATTATTTAAGGACAAAAGACTAGTACTTATCATTAAACCTGAAGACAGAGACTAGTTCTTTAGGCAGAAAAGCTTTGTCATTGAACTGGTGTTTATGTGAGCAGTCACACATTTGGTGTTGCCACTTTCAGGGGCCTCTCATCAAAGTCTTTATTATTACAAACGTATTGAGCTGTATCCTCAGCTGCTGTGAATCAACATAATTCTCCTGAAACTAATGATGCTACACACTTTTACATCAGCTGAAAATCCAGCTCTTCCTTTCTAGCTCTTTATGTACTATTCAGCTAAATTTTTCCAGTACAGACCATATGAAACACTATGCTTTTTCCACGAAGGATCTGCTTTCCAGACACAACATTGGCCCTTGATCTGAGTCTTCAGAGTTCCCAGTCTGGAAGGCAAAATGGGTCATAGAATAACATAATCAAGCAGTTTTAATTATTTGATTCAGTAGTTTCTCTCAATCACTGCCGCCTTCAGCATGAGGCAGGGTTTTGGTTACCTGTTGCAGGCTTTGCTGGCAGATGAGCTGGTGCAGGCATGAGTGTTGGCCAGATTACTGCTGGTTTATTTTGTTAGAAGAGAACAAAGCACATGAAACCAGTGGAAAAAAACACAATTACCAATAAAAGGGAAATCTCTGTTTCTTCTGTCTGTGTATTTATCAGAGATGTAGGTGATGTTTTTACTTTCTTTGCTTTGCCACTTGACACAGTTCTTTCTCTGGGCATTAAGCTTTGTAGCTTGTAAGATCTTAACATGGCTGATTTTGTCATTGTGGTGCTGCTCAGTTTGCAGAGAGACTTCAGTTAGTGCGTTCAGCTTTGATACGAAACATCAGCAGACAAAAGATATCCAAAGGAGAGGTTTGGACAGAATCATTCAATGCAGAAAATGTTGAGTAAATGCTCAAGACAGCCCCGTAGCATTACACATGATCCTTCAGTGAGGAACAATAAGCAGTTACATACAGAATGCAATGCACACTTGCTTGAATGCTCAATTTTATATTACTATCTTGCTGTTCATGAGCATAGGTGAAGAATTGGTGCTAGGAATGCTGGCCCCATTTGCAGGGCATTTCTGTCTCACTGATATGCCTCTATAAAGAGAGTAACAACTCCGTTTAAACCAGGGAATTAGCACTGGTGTAAACCAGGTGTGAGCAGGGCAGACTCCTGCTCTTCACCCAAAGTGGCAGCTCAGAATCATTGCTTTTCTGCCTCCCAGACACAGCATATATTTTCTAATTATATACACAAGATCCTCACTCACCTGAGGTTCAAGTTTGCTGCACTGTTTCTCATCACTCACTTAATTCAAAGAGCAGGAGCAGTTATGTGCCCCCCACCCTTCCTTTATTTTTCAAACTGAATTGTTTCGGTGGTAGCTTGGTGTGTCAGCTTGTAAGTCTATAAAACAGTTTTCTACCAGCTGGAAATCCAACATGCTACATGAATACATAACAGTGCCTAACCAAGAAGGTTTGTAATTCAGTAATTAGCTGTAATTAATGAACACAAAGTGAAGACTCATTTACAGTTTAAATTATCACATTAGCTCCTGTCACCCTCTATGTACACAAAACAGCAGGAATTCAATTATTTTTATTCTTCAAAGCTAATTTAAAATTTAAGGAATGCCATTACATGAAATAATAGGTAGGCAATGTAATAGAAATCACTGAGAACAGTTGGCCATCCTTAGAACGGGAGGAAAAAAATGCTATCAGTGATGATTTGGAAATGTTGTTTCCTCTGTGAACAGATGAAGGATTGAAATCTACGCTCTTTTCAGTGTATTTAAAAAGAAAACGAGTTTGGTGGTTGCTAGGTCTTTGTGCAGGAAGAGCATAATTGTGCATTGTGCATAATTGTAAAAGCAGTTGATACTGATAATGCTGTTGATGGTAACACGATGACAGTGTAGAAATGCTCACACCATTATCTTTAATGGGGCTGAGTCGATGGCAACAGCATCGAGCCCCTGTAATATTCACCAATCTTAGTTGTGAAACTTCAGCCTAGCAGGCCTTAAGTAATTGTCACTTTGCAATCTGCCTATAGTCTGTGTGTGTACGTACGTCTATGTAAAACACTTTCATTGTGCTTTTAAACCCACCATGATGCTTCTCCCTGCAGCTGCCACTGATATATTCTCAGTTCAATAACAAGAGAATTCCAAACCCATCTGATGCCGCTTCTGTAGCTCCCACATATCTGCATTACAGCCCTTATTTTTTTTGTTCTTTATTTCTTATTCAGTTGTGTTTTCATTTTAAATAGGCCACTGGAAGCTACACTGTCTAATTTTTCATAGGTGATCGACTGCTGAGTTGTGGGTTTATGTAGACAGAGGGAAGGTAGCGATAAGCCAAAGAGAGAGGATTCTATTAGGGAAATGCAGCAGTAACTAATGAATCCTGCCAGTAATTGGGAAGGTGTAAGCCTCTGTAATATCGTAATGATAGTCATCCGTTCTGTGCATCCCCCATCACTCCAAACGATCCCTCATCGTCTCTGTGATCTCAGACACTTAGCCATGCAAATCTTCCTGACAGGGCTCTATGTCTTTATCTCCCTAATTGGACAGTATAGAGTTGTTTATGGATATTGCAGACATTTAGACCTCAGTTGGAGGTTGTTCAAAAATCGTTAGCAAAGTTGCCTTAACAGCATTGTCAAATATTTATTCCCCTGTTTCAATATCTGTTTTTAACCCAGGCATGGTTTGCAATAGAATTAACATTTCGAAGATGCACCATCTCATTCCTGGCTCCATTTGAGGTTGTTATTCAGCCATTTTCCTACAGAAAGAGAGAACAACAAAAAAAATCTACCATAAGTCCTCATTTCTCAAGGATAAAACATGAGATTGTAGGGCGAATGCGCTGCTTTTTAATACCATTTCCATGGGGAAATATTAAGAATGCTGACAAAGGCAATTCCACTTACAAAAATTACAGGAAGCTTATAGGGCAAAAATTCCAGTTTAGTGTAAGCCAAAATAAATGGATAATAATCCCATTCACTATACCTCTTCAAGTGAGAGCAGATTAAGGGTCTATATCATATATATGAGAAAAAAGATGTCTTTTTCCTTGGTCAGGATTTGGGGGGTTTAATTCTTGTATAGAATCATCTCTTCTTAGTAGATGAAAAGTAAGATCTAGTGTTGTGCTTTACTAAAACACATTTTTTTTTTCTTTTACAAAATCGCTTTTTGGAGGATTTTGTGGGTTTGTACGTAACACATTTGTTGTATATGGTTGTTGTGTATGGTTCTAAGTGCAAGGAAAAGTGACCTAGACCATGAACACGAGAAGCAAAATCGAGTTTAAGAGAGCACTGGAAATCAAAGACAGCAGCTGGCTTAGCCACAAATACTTGTGATTTGGAGTGTCAGGGAGAGAGATCAGATGGATCAGTTGACTGAATTTACAGTCCCTTGGTCATATGCCACTTTGCTCAGACAAGTTGTCTCACAAATCAAGGGGATTATTTGCTTCAGTAAAGGCAGATCAGGTCTCTCCTTTTTGTAACTACCAAATTAAGCCCCTAATCCTGCAAATAGTTAACTACATACATACTTCTGCTGCCATCTTGTCTCCCAAGGTTACTTACTCTAGCAAAGGTAAGCATGAACATAGTTTATATTTGTTATGAAACATCAATATTAAATAGCAATAAACTCAGAAAAAATATAAGCGAGTATTTGTCTAAAAATAATAATCTGGCAATTTTTTGAACCCAACTCTATTTCCTTTACACAAATAGAAGGTGCAGAAGCTCTTGTTCATGGGAATATTTCTAGGAAGGATTTCTGAAAGTATTAATTTGCACCTGTCTGGCAACTATCTTGAAAGCTGCCTGTAGGTTTGTAAATGGCTTAGCCAGGGAGCAGTAGAGATGACCTATTATACAGTTGATTAATGTAGTAAATAGCAAATTACTGAAGGGGGAGTAATCAAAGCCATAGTGGCAGCAAATAGTTACCTTATCTGATTTCTCTCAGGTTATTGCAAACTTTTAGGTACTTCCCACAATCAGTCCCAAAAGGCAAAGAAAGCAAATTAAAGTAAAACAATTGGTAACACAAGGGAATAGAGTTTTCTTTTTTGGTGAAAAATTTCTGCATATTTGTTGCAATTCTTTATTTTAGCAAGTTCCCAGTTTTTCAGTTTGTAGGTCTTCTTCTAATAAACTTGCAGTACAGCAGTCCTGCAGACCCATAAGCCTTTCACCCCTCTCCCTAAACTGCTGTTGGAAAAGTTGTCAACTACAGCACACAGAAAAAAAAAATCACCTCTTGAAGATCAGAGTGAACTGAATTGCAGCCAAATACACCCACAACATCCATCCCATTCCAGCTCACGTGTTACCATCCCGAGCTCATAGCAGGACCAATGGTTGTAGCAAGGATGTCTCATCTCTTGGATATTCCTCATACTGAACATGAAGCCCTGTTTCCTATGGCATTTGAGGGACCCCTGGACACAGATAGGAGGCTGATAGCCCAGGTTCACCCCATCAGCCTCTCCCTCATCTTCAGGCTGATGCTTCCAGGTTTCCATTCCCACTGTGCTACTGGTCTGTTGGGACAGCACTGCAGAGCAGGATCAGATTCTTCTCCCTGTGGTAGATGTGCTAAAACAAATTGTCTCTAGATATGCTTGCTAGAACCTTCTCCTCCAGGAAATAAATGTATTGGCATTTAGGGCTTTTTTTTATATATGCATGTGCATATATATATATATATATATAAAATCCCAGCTTTAGAAGCTTATGTTGGTGCAGCAGTCTGTGACACTGAATACAAGCTGCTGTGCAAAGCACTTGCCAAATGTTTACATAAACACATAAATAAGACAAATAAATTTATTTTCATTATTCATATTTTCTGCTCTTTCTTTTCCTTTTTATTTATGCTTTAAACAACTGTTACTGTAAGTGTTACGATTAAAAAAATGCCTGCAGTGGACAGAAAGATGATCAGAAAGCCCTGATATAGAGCAATTCATGTTTCTTCTTTACAATCACTAACGAATCTTAACTTGAACCATGTTATGTTCCCATGTGAGTGATAAGCAATGATTTATTATGAAGTGTCACGAAATCAGAATGCCATACAGTGAGACATGAGCTAGTGGAAAATGTGTTCCCTGTTTCCCAGCCTCATTACTCAAAGATGCAGTGTCCCTTTCTCCAAGTCTAATTTACCTGGCTTTTCAGGGCACTCTGATAGCAAAGGAAACAGCACCAGGAGGGAAATGCCTGATCCAGGCTGTGCCGATCACCTACCAGCACCACTAAACACATTGCAATGACTGGGAAAAAGGCCTTGCCTGGAAATTCAAAGCTATTGCTGTATCAAACATTTGCAACCACAATGATGCCACCCCCAAAAGCCATTGCTTAGGATTACAGCATCCGTTGCCTCATCAGTACTGTCAGAGCATGAAGAGGAAATAAAACAGGCATTGCAGAGGAGACAAACAGATAAGGTTTTTTTATGCATTAGAGTTCCTTCTACTCTCTAATGATTCCCTTCTCCCCATGATCCTAATTCAAGTAACTGGCATGTGATATATTTTGTAGATAAATCAACAGCAGAAGAGCATGTGCAGTTCTGGCACCGCAGAGTAGGTGATTTACTTATAACTCACACTGAGTGCACTGCTTTGGTTTTTAAGGTGTGGATTTGTGTTTTAAGTTCTCCCTCACAAAGACAGAAGCAAACCAGCATATTGCAGACTGATTGACACAAGCAGTCCTCCTTTCCTACAAAACTAACCCAAACAGGCACAGTCTTAGATTTTAAGCATTTTCTTGTCTCTCTCTTTAAAGGTCCTAATCCTAAAAGCTCTTGGATGAAAATAGGTGCATCTGCCTAAGAAAAGGCAAGGGTTGAGTGTGGTTCTGTTTTGCAGTAGAAAGAAGCATGGAAGCATGAACCTTCCTAGGAGGTCTGGCTTGGTCTGGGCACATCTCAGAGCAATCAGGAAGATGTGCTGACACCTCAAACCATGAACAATATTTTTCTGGAAAGGCCAAGCCTCTACCATTAAAAAAAAAACCCAAAACAAATTTACCCAAACCCATAGGTTTAATCACCCCAGATTTGTCAAAAGTTCACCAGCAGTGGCAGATCCTGTTTCAAAACATGATCTCATTCAACCTCAACAAAATGTGATAGACCTAAAGCTTAAGCTGCACAGAATAACCTTAAGAACAAATTTATGTCCTGCAAATTCTTTCATGTGAAAGAAAACATATCTTCCACCTAGGCATGTTACAACTCGTTCATCTGTCTTAAGGCAATAGTAGCTGTTGTTTTTCTTGTAGGGAATGTGGAAATCATCAGAAGAAAATTAAGCAGAACTCATCCTTGTCTGCAAGGCTGAGACTCACGAATTTCAGAAACCTTTTTTCTATAGAAATGCTTTATACAGAATCCTTGTGAAGTACAATCCAGAGAGTAGTTGTCTCCCAGCACTGACAATGTCTGCTGTTCCAGAGGAGACGGTGTGTGATGTACCATCCTGAAATATTGTCAGCAAGCCTGGAAATATGAAGGCATTTTCATAGCAAGGCAGGGATGAAAGGAAAGAGCTTTGGGTTTGCTTTTTTGTTTTGCTTTGTTTCCTAGTCCTAATAAAATCTACCGGTGTGCTCTTAACTTCTCCCCTCCCATTTTGTTCAGCAAAGAAAGGGAACATAATTCTCTAGCAGAAGAGTTTCAGTGCTCAGGAAAGAGGGAAGTACAAATTCCTTCCTGGAGGTGCTGGCTTATCCAGAGATGAGTTTTACATAATAGCAAAACAGCTCTGAATGCAGAGGTAGGATCAGCGTCTCCCCACTCGTAAGTAACCTTTACTCTCTCATGGTGACTCTAAACATTCTAATGTCATAGCTTATAGGTGGGGTTGGGGGAAAACCCACCCACAAAAGCCTCTGTTTGATGACTGAGAAATTCTCTTCAGGATCATAAAAATGTGGGGTTTAATGTAACCAGGAATTACAGCACAGGAAAACAAGGAGGCAACTGAGGAATTACACTTGCAGAGTAAACACTTGCAGATGACAATTTGCCCTTTTTAAGCACCTAAATTAATTGAAGAAACCTAGTTGTGAGTGACCTGCCTGTACATCCTGACCTCCATCCATGTAAACCTGGAACCTGAACCCACCACTGGTGTGTTCAAGATGATTGCACCGTAATTGCTTTGTCTTAATCTGCTCTAAATTCCTTTTTCCAAGGTGTGTTACAAAAGCTGTTTCTCTTGTGGGATCTATACAGGTGGCGTTTTAAAATGTAGTGAGCACCCAAATCTACAGAACCTGCTTGTCACAGAAAATGACACAGTTTGCATGTGACCTGTAATGACAGTTGCTAGTTGAAAAGAAACCAGAAATTCAGCTATATCTTCCACACTTTGGTTGCAGCTGCCATCAACTAAATCTCTCTCCAAGGGCAGATGGTGCCCTGTACAATGAACAATTTAATCTTTAGCAAACTTTGCCAAAAAATGCACTTCTTTTTTTTTTATTCCTCCAAGAATAGGCTGTCAATCACATGTGCTCTCCAATATATTGTGATTTGGTGACTATATTTATAGCAAAAAACCAAACATTCAATGTTCTTTCTATATATTTTTTTTCTAAATACAAGCCTGTGATCCTTCCAGATACCCCTGTATTGGACTCTGTCTGTGTGCAGAAGCGATTAAGAGGGACCAGTTAGGTGTCAGGATGCTTTGTGCCTGTTAGGTATAGTGTGTTCTTTGTCACATGTGCATCCTATGGCACCCTGAGGCCCAAGCTGAAATCCTGGCCTTTCTCAGCACAAGTGGCAGGAATCCCACTCTCTCCACAGCCTAGGTTTTCATTGTGTCTCTCTGAAGACACGGGGAGATGTAGCCCCTAAATTTTTTCTGACTGGTAGATGTACCAGCAAAATGTCTGAGGCATGTGGGGAAGTGAAATGATTTGCCTAGAGCCATGCACACCAGATCTCTGGGGATGGGAGCCAGGTTTTAGCACACGGCTCACTATCTTCCCTTCCTCTCCTGCTACCTCTGAAGGAAAAGAAGATGGGCTGAGCATGCATTGCTACTGTCAGCAATGCCAGTTGTCCCTCCTGTGCCATCCCTATACCTGGCATCCCTTCCTTAGCTGCCTGCGTCTGTGCAAAGATCTAGATTGCCCAAACTATCAGGAAGGAAAAGATTATTCTTGCTGGTTTTTCTCTAAATAGCTCCCTGACCTACAGCACTGTATGGTGGGCACTGGTAAGGATCGGGGCAGCTTTAGCCAGCAGTGTTCACATCCACCCTTGCTGAGTCTTTCATGGAATCAGAAGTTTGGGTTGGAAGGGACCTTAAAACTCATCCAGTTCCAACCCCCTGCCACGGGCAGGGACACCTTCCACTAGAGCAGGTTGCTCCAAGCCCCTGTGTCCAACCTGGCCTTGAACCAGGGATGGGNTCCAACCCCCTGCCACGGGCAGGGACACCTTCCACTAGAGCAGGTTGCTCCAAGCCCCTGTGTCCAACCTGGCCTTGAACACTGCCAGGGATGGGGCAGCCACGGCTTCTCTGGGCACCCTGTGCCAGCGCCTCCGCACCCTCACAGGAAACAGCTTCTGCCTAAGAGCTCATCTCAGGCTCCCCTCTGGCAGGTTAAAGACGTTCCCCTTGTCCTATCGCTTCATGCCCTTGCAAAAAGTCCCTATCCAGACTTCTTACAGGCCCCCTTAAGGTATCATCGTTATTATTATTAAGGTGAATATCTTTCATTCACCTCTGTCTCTTGGGGATGTGCCTCATCATTCTTGCTTTTAAGATACTGCTGGATTCTTTTCTAGTCATTCACAGAAGAAAGTGCCTGCTCTCTGGGGAACTGCTTAGGCTAACATGTCAGCATTTTTGCAAGCCATGCTGTTCAGGTGGATTTGGAGGATCTAACTGTATTTGTTCAGGGATGTCTAGTAACCCTAGTGAGCTGGGCACTGCTGTACATATTCAGTAGGTCTAACTGGGCTGCTTTTTGTCTACAAATACATATATATACTTGCATATAAAAATATATGTATTTTTGCATCTCTCTTAGGTCTCAGGTGGTCTGACTGGTTATACATGCCTGCCCACACAAGCATGCCCCTAAAATGTCAGTGTTGCTGTATCTGAGCAGCCCAGGCATGGTGTTTGGTACCATTAGTCCATAGTTCCTGGCAGAGACGAATTGCTGTGTTCACTGCACTGTGCACAATACGAATAGGCATATGCTGAACAGCTTTGCTCAACCAGGGTCACAGCTAATAAAATCTGTCATACAAAACTATATACACAGATATCAGAAGTTTTGGGAAACAAGAAACTCAAAAAAAATAGAAGGTTTTGGGGTTATTTTGGCACATTTCAAGCAGGTTTTTCTTTTATATCCCAAAGCTGTTGAGACAGACCAGCTGAGGTTAATCAGCACAACTCTATTGACCTCCTGCAGAGAAGGTGTTTTGCACCAGCTACAGATATGTGTTCTCATGCTCTTGCTGCTGAAATCCCAGGGTCTTTTATCTGGCCTTGGCCTCAGCCTCTTAACAAAGTATCTTCAACAAAGGGTTTCCTGAGATAAATTCAGCTTAATGGCTTCAAGTTTTTATTAAATGTAGTTTCCATCATCCCAGGCAGTGATGTCTCTGAACTCCTCCACCTGGGTGTTACTGCAGCCAGAGAACTTCGTATTTAAGCAGACACACCCCAGGAACATCTGAGCTAAGGCTCACATTTCTTTTCCATTATCTTGACCCACATTCTCATAAGCTTAGGTCACATATGTCTTACAATAAGGCAGACTTTTTTCCACGTTTCCCTCTCCACATGTCTGGTGGCTCAGGTTGGATCCACAAAGTCTGGTACCTTCTGCAGGGACACAAGAGGGACCTGCCATGGTGAGTTATGCTGCTGTGTCCTCCTCTCCCCCTGTTCTCTGTTGGGCAACAGCTAACTGTGATTTCTCTGCTATAGACAGTGCAGCTTCTTGGCACAACACCCTTCAATATGAAGAATATTAGGGACTGTTTCCTGCTGGTATCACATGGATCCTGTGCATGCATCTGGGTGGCACCCTCAGCAAGAATGTAGAGCTGAAAGTATTAGTTTTCACAAGGGTTATTCTTACCTCTCCCAAAATGTTTCCCACCATGCTAGAGTGTGATTTCTGAAACAAATGTGTTCTGTTTATTTATTTAATGTGCTATTAAATGACCTTCTGTAAAGCTATTACTGACACAAGGCTTTAAAATGGATGGGCAGGCATAACTTAAGAGAGCATGCTCCTTACAATCAGGATGAATCATTTAAGTAGTTACTGTTTAGATTGATATAATTTTAGTTATAATTATGGGTAACGAGAAAGCATTTAGAGTCTGTAATATTGTAATTCATGGTGAGAGGAGTCCTAAATGAAATAAAATATATCCAGATTTCCTTTTTCTCCTTATCTAGGTATTATGCACGTAAGCATGATCCTTTAAGGAACAGATTTTCTGCTGCTGTAAAAATCTAGCAAAAGTAGGTCAAAAATGACATCTAGAGATAACATGTTTGGTAACCACAAAGGGACTGTCTGTGTCTTTCTTTTTGGCCTTTCAAGAGTCCTATAATATATTACCATAGGTATAGCAGCGGCATGAAAAGATTTTGATCCCTAGACTCCCCTGGCCCATAGTGGGTGGATCACAAGTACATATTGTCACTTTTATTATCCCATTACACTAATAGAAGATGATAAAATTATATTAGCAAGGATCTGGGAATACAAAAAAGAACATTATAAACACATAAACCTGCTGTCATCTGCCTAGCTCTGGAGTACCACCAGACCTTGGACTGTGCCACTCAAGTGGTTGGTGCACTCCTGCCGAACCCGAAAACCAAACAGTGACAGCAATCCCCAAGTGAAGGGCTTGAAACCCACCCCATGAGCAGATAGCCCATGTCATTTGGTTAGTGTGGCTTTTGGCCATGGAGAGAAGGGGGAAAGGAGGTTAGAGGGAGAGAATGAAAGCATGGGGTTTGGCACGTGTGTGCACGTGTGAGTGAGCTCACCACAGCTCTCACGAGCCAGGAGCCATGTGGGGACGAAGCAGCACAGCTGAGCAGTGCTGGTGCCAGCCCGCGGAGGCCGGACACAAGGCGATTAGCTGTTAACGTGCAGTTGACAGTTGTCTCGGATCGCAGACATATTTGAGAGCTCCTATTTCTGAAGTTTCACAGCTGTGTTTGTGCAGCAAGATCCCAATGAGGAGAGGGAAGCTGTGCCACGGGCAAGGAGCAGGAAGATGATTGGTAGAAGAAATCCTGAGTCCTGACACATCTGCATTAAAATAGATACAACTTTTCACATCTGCTGATGGCTTGATAATTAATGTTAAATAAAAGCAAAGCTTCAGGATCTGCAACTGATATTTCACATATGCAGTACAAGACATCAGCATAATGAACACCCTCAACCACATTTTCATAACATAATTTAAATGGTAGGGTTTTCTTTATGGTACAGGTTGAACTTCATTTCAACAACAGCCCAGGAAGCAGCAAAGTTTACCCATCAAGTGCTGTTTAAATGTCCAAGCTGCTATGCCCTAGACTGTGGGTGACAAGCTATCCACATACTCCCTGAATCTCTTACCAACTTGATAATGAAATACATAAACTATGACCCTTATTGATCAGGGCTCACACTAATTAATTTCCCAAAGTCCTGTCCCAGCCCTGCAGTCATATCAATGCAAGGGAAAAAAACCCAAGGACGGAGACTTTGGTTGGCCAAAAGACCTCAGGGTGAAGTACTTATCCCATTGAAATCAATACCAAGTCCCAATTGATTTTAATCATGCATAGTACCATTAGTCAAGTGTATGGACGCTTAGCCCCAAAAGTTTGTACAGTTGTCACAAATGGCTTTTATAGCAGTGCTGAACCATACCTGCCTGCACACACACAGCGGTGCAGAGCATCCCTTCCAGCTCTCAGGTGCCTTGCTCCATCTTAACCTTTCCTTCAGCAGCAAGACCAGTTGAAGAGGTTTCCAGCCTTCCCCGCTGGCTGTGCAGCCCCAGCCCTGCACTGGGATTGTGTCATACCATAGGGTGGAAATCATAGGAAGGAACAAGGACTGGAGTGGGTTTGTTGCCAGAAGTGTTTCTTAGACCTACACCCTGTCTGATGTGCCTCTGTGAGCTCTACCAAGGTTTAACAGTGTCCTTAATGTTGCTCTGTACATGCTACCGTTGTGATGGGGAGTGACTGGGAATATTACTAACCTGATTTTACAGCTGGTCTAATACAAAAACCTACGGACCTTCCTCACAATGAATTAAAAAGAAAAGAAGGCAGGAATTTGGCTTCTCAGTTTTCCAGTCCAAGCCTTTGATAAATATTTCCCACTGGCAGGGAACCAGTACTCTGCAGTTACTTTGCTTCAAACCAAGTCTACTTCCCAGATTTAGCACTTTCAGTAATACTACATGCTGCTTAATTGTCCTAATGGCATTCTGGAGGCAGGATTGAATTAATCAAGAGTTATCGCTCTTGTTTCAGCTGTTTCACCACTGCCCTTCTTGTTGGCTTATGCTGGGCCAGCCTATAGTGTTCTGCATCCATGAGTTAGGCAGATGCTCTGCATGTCAGAGCTGCTACAGAGCTTGGTATGCTCCAAGGCAGGACTAACATGGCTTGCCACAGGTAGCTTTCATCCTGGTGAGACCTGCAAAAATCTACTCAGAAAGGTATATTCCAGTGCCTGTACCACCTCTGCAGTCTGCACTTGGATCATTTAAAGAGGGTGATTCTGCGACTGAGAGCTTGGGCAGAAGCAGGGCCAGCTCATGGCATTACTGTATTTCAGCTCTAGGCATTGCAATAGTAAGGCTTCTGGGTTTCTTTAAAATTCAAACAAAGTGTAAACTGGTACAGCTTTGTCCCTTTGCAGTGAAAAATAGTAGCTTTGCAAAGTGTGAATTGCTCTGGAGCCTTACCTCTGAAACCTAAAGACAACATTTTAAAGTGTCAACATGGATTGCTTTTAATATCTTTTAAGTGGACCTAAGGTATTCACCACTATTTCAGATTGGCTTCCAGGCATCCTCAGTTGCCAAAAGTCTCTACATTCAGCTGCCAAAACCTCTTCTTCCTTTCCAGCAATTTCTCCATAGCAGGTTTGGGTTGCCAATGCAAAACTCAGCATCACTGTGAAAACTGAAAAGGTGAAGATATTGTAAAACAAACCAAATTATGAGCTAAATAACATGAAGTCAATGGGCTTTTTTGTTTTCATATGGAATTCTTTTGAAAGCTGTGTTTATTTTACTTTATTTAAAGCTACTACTGAATTTCCACTTGATTTAGCCAGAACACAGGGAACACACCGCAGGATTTGAGTTGTGTTTGCTGAAATGTCCGTGGCCTTGAACAGATAATATATTTTTCAGTAACACATTTCTCTTTGCCTACTGCTAGTCTTTTTTTTCTCTGTGCTCTCTGCAGATTGACTTTCACTGTACTTATTGCCCGCCTCATTTCTCACCCTATTTTTCCAGTTGTTTTTTCTACTGCTTCTCACAGTATCTTTCTCCCAGGTTATAAGCGAAAAAGAACTCTACTTTGGGCTGAACTTTTAAACCCACATCTTGAAATTAAATAAAACAAGCACCTTCTGTCTCTATGTAGAAGCAACTTCACAACTCGAGGCACTTAGCACTTTTAGTAGCTGCAGAATGGAAAAGGCCCGTTGGAAGAACGGAGGCTTTTAATGCTGGGGAGGTGCCACAACAACCAGAAATAACACAGCGATAGTTGGGTAATTAAACACAATGTGGGTACCAAGATGTTGAACTCACCATGAGGATTTTAGAGTATATCTTGGCTGGTAGCAGAAAGAAGCTCATTATAGTGTCCAGGTCTAAGTGACACGGAGGAAAAGCAGAAATGCAGAGGAACACACTCAGTGGTCCAGGCAGAGCCACAGCATCAGTTGGAGTTTACCCACTAACCCCCACATGGTTACAGACCTGAGGATCTGGGGGTTTTATTCTCATTCCTGTGTCCTTGCTTTTTTTGAGCCTATGGGTAGACAAAGTAAAGCAGAGTTGTCTCATTTCCACAATTTTCTATTGATAAAAGTAGGAAATCTGGAATAGTGACTGGAAACTTTTTAACAATAGTTATTATAATAATAGTTATTAATATTCTGCTTGCAGGACGAATGCCTTAGTTCCAGCTCTCCAGGCCAGGCTTCCCGCACCCTGCACGGCACTCCAATCCTGACATTGAACTCACAGCAACCCGGACCGAGAAGGCTGCCAAAAAAACTCCAGCTATTCTTCTTCATCCTCACTAACAATTTGGTAATGAAGTATTGATTTCCACTCCCCTGCTTATGGACGATATTAGATTTTCATTGATAAACTGCACTGGGGCTGTCTGGTCTCCACTGTCCCTTTTTGCTGTCACTAAAACAAAGTGCCACTGAAGTAAGATAATGACTGAGAACATTGATGTACTTATTTTGTCAATTTGTAACACTTGACAGGAAAAAAAAATTCTTCATAGTTTAATGTCCAAGTGTGCTACACAAGATACAGTCACATTGGAAGCTTTACTTTTCATGGTAATGTCCATTTCCTATTTATAACCCCTTTGGGATAGTTTGTCTAAAGGAAATGTTTCCATTCTGTGCAGCTATTACTGTTGCACCTGGGTTGCCCAATCCAGTCATTGCACTAGGGATCAATACATCACAGTAAGTACAAGAATTATTAAGTTAAAACAGATTCTGAGCCAAAAAACCTCTGAACAATGTTAATCTTCTGTGCAAGTTGTTCAAATAGTTATGCTTAACCATGTTGCTGCCAAAGATTTGTTTGAAATGGATTATTTTCAGTTTGTTTTATTCCTCAGATATATATATATATATTTAAATCTCCATTATGGTTTACGACGAGACATATGCGATGGAGTGATTTTTAAAACAAAAGTACTATTATTAGATTATTGAACATTATATAAATATAGGTATATCTATATATAAATATCACTATATAAATATCTATATATAGATATAAAAGAACAAAAGTAGAATTCCTTTCTCAGTTAGATGGGTGTAAATATGAAGCTCTCTGTTAAGAGTCAGTGGAGTTACATTGGATTTATGCCACCAGAAATGAGATCAGAATCTGGTCTTCATGCTCTCTGGCTGACCTGGCACGGATGGGCTGGGAAGCACAGCTGACTTCAAGTCAACCGAGACCTGGGGAGAAGGGGGCTACAAAGATGGCAATTTCAAATTTGTGCTTGGAACTTTTTTCATTAAAACTTTGAGGTCCCCGTTTTAATTTGTGGAATATTCACGTTAATAATGAGATCTAATTAAGACATCCATTAAAAGCCCGTTAAAGTTAATTTAACGTAAAAATTCCAATAGAACTGTATTAGATTTTCTCCATTAAATTAACGTTATGGATTTTTAACGGATGTCTTAATTATACATTATTATTAACGGGAATACTGTATTACACAGATTAAAATCGGGTCCCGAGTCAACTCACAAAATCTTCCAGGATATGCTAATGTCACGAGTCTCACGTTACCTAGTGCACTGCTTGGAAAATCAGGCACAGCGCTTTTCGCTCTCACTGAGCATTTCTTTGCAGCAAAAGCAACCTCCGGTAGACAAACCCATCTCTGTGTCTAACAATGAACTTCCCTTGTCCTCAAAGGAAAAATAAGTCTGCATCAGGTTGCAAATCACTACTCCATTGCAAATGAAATATTCAAAGTATGCTAGGCACAAGTTGAGAAGAGGATCATTCTCAAATAAGAGAGGGCTTTGGGGTGTCTTTTACTCTTGTTTTTGTTTAGATGTTGAAGGATATAATTGCAGTGCAGCATTCACGAAATCAGACTAAACATGTTTACTGCATTCCCTGTGGCTTGTGCAGAGGGCCTGTTTTGGCATTGTTTGGGAAATTTTGACATGATCCCTAAACTCAACATGGAGGAGAAAAAAAAGGCCCTTCTTATTTACCTCCTAGGGAAAGTGTTGCCCTTATGCCACATATAATAGCAAATTGCTTTTTTTATGGCATGCATAACCTAGATGGGAAAAAATATGGCGCTTGAGGGAAGGAGGGAAAAAGTAAATGAAGTTCCAGGAATGTCATTCTGAAGTAATGAGGCATGGACAGAAAATATACCCCTCACATCATCGGATTGAGATGGCAGTCGAAATAGCTTCATTGAAGTGTCAGCACTCATCCATCAATCAATCATCCACAAGGAAAAATAGCGACAGTACAACGGGGCGGCTTTTATGGGATTTACTCATGGGCATAGGGAATAGCAGCTCAAATGTAGTTCTGACATGAAAAGCAAGGTGCTGATATTATTTTTTATGATGGGAGGATCATAAAGTGAATTGAGAACAGTGAGGTCTGTCTTTGCTTAACCTATTCAACTGGAAATGAACGGAGCTCAACTGGAAACGAGCAGAGCCTTCAGATGGGTTAAGATTGAAGCCTGCGCCGTGCTGAGCACCAGCCATTGACAACAAAATTCTATTAAAGCAAAATCAATACATTAGCACTGAACTCCTCAGAAGCTGTTAAATTGCACAGCCCAGTTCAGAGTTATTAAGTGAAGTTGCACAAGTGGGTCCTGTGCCCCAAACCCAAAGGCAGCGAGTGCTATGGTAAAATGCCTCCTGGGATAAACCATGTGTGTATCTATCTTCAGCCCCACTCTTTTTTGGATGCTCTAGGAAAAAATATTTGGCTTATTGTGGCATCCAGTGGGTGACGTTCCCACTGACTTCAGATGACCCTGATCCTGTGCCCTGTGCTGAGCCATCTGCTTTGGTAGAAACCCTCTGTGCAGTATGCTTTGCTATGTCCGAGCCACACGAATGCCAACATGGACTGCTGCTGGGAGTGAGGAGCACTCTTCCCGAAGAGGGTAGCCCACAGCATCCAAGACTGGGACTCTGGGGCACCAGCTGCTTCATTTTGGCAGGAAAGAGGCTTTCCTGGTGCCCCAAACCCAGTGAGCAGTGGGGTGGTGATAGGAAACATGGTCCCACCATCTCACATCCCCAACTGTGCTGGCACTTGTGACTCCGCAGCTGAGGACTGGTGCACCCAAGGGAGGTTTGGCTGTCCCAGAGGCATGTTCTGCTCAGGAAGCTTCACTCCAACACAGGCAAGTGTGGGAAGAGCTACTTCATTTAAAATCTGGCCACAAAACTTTATTACACTGTGCTAAACCTTGATTATTTTGCCTGCATCGCTGTCCTCTGGGAACATTTTAGGTACACATTTGAATTAAGTGACTTTTTTTTTTACAATATGATATAAAGAAAGTATGTCTCTCCTCTCTCCCTGTATGCAACTGGATGAGCTGATAGTTTATCTGTCATATAAATCAGGTAACACAGAAAATCATTGCATCTTTTCTCCGTCATATCTACTCAATATCTATCGTTCTGACTTTTATTCTTATTGGGGACCATCAAAACATTAATTAAAAGCCTGGTGATCAAACAGCCAAATATTTATGATTCAAATCCTTGCTTATTAACAAGTGGCATATTGATACACCACATAGCCAAGCTCTTTACGCTCTTGCGCTGCAATAAAGCAGTAAGAAGTGTTACCCTTATGCACTGCTTTGAGAGATTTATTCAGAAACCATAGTTCCCTTCCAACCACCATCCATGTCAAACTAAGCCATATCACCCTAACAAACATGTGCTGTTTTAAAAGAGGGAGATGTAATTAGCATCGCTTTGGAGCTATATATATAATTTCAGTGAATCACGCTCAGGTGTTTTTCCCAGGATCGTATTATTTAAGCTGAGAGGGAGAAGGACACTTACCTTTAAAACTGGCTGTCATTAGGACAATAATAATTGTTGATTTAAAAAAACTCTTTGAGAATCTACTAACAAACCTGCCCAGTGCTTACTTGTCAATGCAACTTGTCATGGGCTTTCTTACCTACTTGTGAAAGTATTTACAAGACTGACCTCCCTCGCTTTTTTAGAGATCCTGGAGGATGGAAGGAGTCATTTTAAAAATCAATAATTATGTATTAACACAATAGGGGTTGAAGCCTTCCAAGCCAGTTTTACAGACTATTGAGTCAGCCCTAACACCTTCAGATGGCAAGGATTGTTTCCCTCAATTTTTGGTCTTTTTTTCTTTCTTTAATTGTGTCCTGATAAAAAGCCAGATTTATTGCCTAAATAATACCCACAGATCAGTTCCTAAAGTAGAAAGGGATGTTCTCACTCAGGAGCATCCATGGCTCTGCAAGGAAAGTGAGCTGCCCTTGGTTAGCAGGAAGTACGAAAGGAACAGAGTTTTTGTGCAGGGCAGCTTCTGTGTGAGAGCTACCCAAGGGGACAATTCCTTTCTGTAGGATTGCCCTTTGCTAATTCCCAATGGCCCAGTCCTGCCATGAAGGTGCTGCTCTGGTTCAAGCACAGCTGCTCAGGTCAACCAGTTGCTTTGGTCTTGGTGCGAATATTGTCTTACAATCAAACCTGTTAAGAAAACACAAGGGGATGGAAGATGGCAACCTCATTTTGGCAGAGATTTACTCCCAGGATAAAAATGACTCTGCTCAGTGCCCGAGGCCAGGCTGGGCTGAGGCCACTGTTCCCTCTCTGATGCCATCATAGTTCTCAGGCTGCAGAAAGCGCCGTGGCTAAGTGGAGTTGGATCTCGTCACACAGGGCTTTTGCCTTCACAAACAGATATACGATGCAATTTATATTTAAAATTCTCTCTATAAAGACAGTATTGATCACAGATTCCAGATCAATATCTTGCAATTACAGCAGGCTTTAGAGGCCATCTGTCCCCAAGCAAGAGCACTGATATAACCACCTCTATATATTTTGAAAAGTGCTACTGATATGTGCCCATCTTCTCACAGTACAACCTAACATATTACTTTTGCTCCCAGGAATTGTGTTTAGGAGCTATATAGAGTTGTCATTCCTGGCTATTGGCCATTCAAGAAGCCTTAGACCAGCTTTTTGTTCAGTTTCAAAGCCACAATGGGGTCAGTGGCAGTGTGGTTTTGCTAGCCTGATTTTCCTGCTCCCCTCACGATTGATCCCCACAGGTTGCAACTTTCCTTTTTGCCAAACCTCTGTTCTCAGTTGGGAATGATCAATAAGAGGTTCCTGAATTTCACTAAAACTAAAAACTTCTCAGTAACGGTGCTGAAGAGTTGGAGCTGGACATTGAGAGGTGTAAACTGAGCCTTTTGATATGTGACATTAGACCACAAAGTTGTACCGGTAGAATAAATGACGTGCATCTGAAGCTATATTTCAATTCACGTTTCATCAAGCTGAGGCCCTAATTTGTCAGCACCTGGAGTCAAGATAAGTCTCCCTGTTGATGGCCCTGATGAGCCATTGTGTAGTTCTTCCAGAAAGAAATGCTTCCTGGGTTTTCTTTTTTCTTCTTAATTATTCCCTGCAGTGGTTGGCTTCACACAAGGACATAGAAATTAAGGATTTTATTCCCCAATTGTCTGCTGAAGTGAAAAATACAAAATAAAAACAATGGGTTTATGGTGATACTAAAAAGGCAACATACCTTTGCGAGTGAACGTGTGCCAAGCATAAAACCTGGGTGCGCATCCCACACGCACAGCGCCGTGTTGTGCCAGCATGTTCCTAATCCTCCCTGCAGCCGCCTCCCTCCAACTTCATTTCAGTCTTCAGCTTTATACCAATACCTGAAACACAGAAGCCAGATTCTGAATGCATTTATTTCAGTGTAAATCCAGAGCTACTCCTTTGAATTCAGTATGTTTACCCTCTGCCTACGTGACTCCAAACACTGTCCTTATGCTCCTAACCTGGGATTCCTACCATGTTTAGATGGTTTTGAAAACATCTTCAGCAAACAGTCTCTAGCTCAGTGCAGATTAAATCTAAGGCACGGGCTGCACTTCAGAAGTTTTATAGTTATGTCAGGGAAGTGAGTGCAAAACTTTGTTATTGATGTGACTATGCTGGTGAAATCCCTCATGTAAAAACAGTTGTATCACTATAAAGCACTTTATACTGGTACAGCTTATTTTGCTTTGCTGGACCACTTTAATATGAGTGCAAGCACTTTTATCCCAGTATCCTTCAGTAGATAAAGCTTAAGGTGACACTGGTGATTCTTGCACAAAAGTGTCTATCCAATATTTTCTTCAAGAGCATTTTTAAAAGTGAAATAGCTGTACCACTGGAATTAACTGCAGAGTAATAAACTTCCAGTTCATCATCACTCTCAGCTCATGAAATGTCTTCAGGCCTTTGCAAAAAGCCCTGTTTGAGACAACAGATTAAATACTAATCCTGGCAGACTGAACATCTCCACTTGAGCCCATACCATCTAGCTGAGCAAACTTTTTCTTTTTTATTTTATTTTTTTATCTAAGTAGAGGCAACAAATTCTTTCCTTAGATGAGACAGCAGGAAAAAAGAGCAATATTTTAAAAAGAAAGCAAAAATAACATCGTGCAAAAGTGCAGCTACACTAAATGCAAGGAATGCTTTTCCTTGAAAGCCACATCCCCACATGGGCATAAGCCCAGGTGAGGAATGCATTTACAGTACTTAAACATCCTTGCAATTGTCTCAAATGTGGAAGATTATATGGGCACTTACTAACTACTCATGTAACATTAAAACAATACATACCTGTATATATCAAGGTAGATTTGCAGTGAGATACAGACCTTTTCCCCTACACACACTCACATGCTTGTGCATACACAAGGCACCGTGTGCGAGTGTGTGTCTGCTCATAAACAGGCAATGATGCTGGGGCTGAAGTAACAGCTGGGCACTGCTGGCACCGAGGCAGCAGATATCTTCAGGATGTACAACACAGTATTTTGGCTTTATAATGCAGCAAATGCTGGAATGTGCAATACAGGTTGCAAAAGCTGACAAGCTAAACAGTGCTTATTTGGCTCAGGGTACTTCACTGTCATATGTCTCTGGTACAATGTGCCCTTTTGTCTCTAGTGCTCAGGCACGACTCCTTAATCCTTTTGTGTTTGGGGTTTTTTTCTGTACATTTGTTCTGGTTTTTATTATGCTGAATATGTCAGCAACAATTATGAGAGATCCACCCCCATTCTAAATAACAAAGCATAAGTGGCCATAATAGTAAATCTGATGGTTTTGCTCTGCCCCAGCGCTTGTGGTATGTAGTAAGTTTGTTATTGGCAGCATCTTCAGGTTGCATCTGTGACCCATGGCGTTGGGACTAGAATTTTGTTTAAATAATAATAATAATAATAATGAAAGAATCAAAAGCTCATTTCTCTTTAAAAAAAAAAAAAAAATGTATATACTACAAATCTCAACCCGGAAAGATTAAACACATTTTNCAAAGGCGGTGGGAATAAAATTTTGTTTAAAAAAAAAAAAAAAAAAAAAAGAAAAAATCAAAAGCTCATTTCTCTTTAAAAAAAAAAAAAAAATGTATATACTACAAATCTCAACCCGGAAAGATTAAACACATTTTTTATATGAACAATGCGAATGGGACTCCTTTCCGAGAGGACTCACGGTGACTTTATCTGTAGAATGTTTCAGTGCTTCTGCACTCATTTTGTAACAAGTGCATGCTGTATAGAATATATTGCCTGTATACTTAGAGTGGAGGGGGGGCCAAGCTGCTTTTCATTGTGTACTGCAGCTTGTTTGGATGAAAAGTCGCGCCTTTGATGCATTTTTATACTGTACATATTTGTATATATTAACTCTATTGCCATGTTCTGAACACAGATTTTGTTATATTTGCTTGTTTCAGTTTCCTACAAAAATTGGTCCATGACGGGAAATACTCTTTTTTTTTATATAGAAAATATGCTTGTAATTTGTTTGTTTGTTTTCTTGGTCATCATCTTTTAATGGCTCATAAAGGAATTCGAGATGAGTTTTTGGAGGAACTCTGAAATGCAAGTCTGTGTTTGCATGAGACCTGCCCAATTGCTGGCTATAAAGGGGGGCGGGGGGAAGAGGGGAAATCTAAGTCAAGTTTGCTTTTAAAGCATGCTAGTCCCATGGGAAAACTCATACATGTACAATTATTCTCTTTGTATTTTATCTAATAGTGCCTGAATTATTATTATTTTTTTTAATATCTTCTTGGAGGAACAATTCATAATTGTCAAACTTTGAAACATTAGCTTAATTTTGTTTTCATGACCTCTCATTTCTCCTCCTTATTTATTTTGTTGCTGTTTATAATGGGCCCCAAGGCCATTTCTGACATTGCAGTGTTCTTCTTCCACATTAAGGATGTTTTTAAAATTACTCAGATTATTGAGCCAACAGGCTGTTTTAATCAAAACCATGTTTCACTTGGGTTTGATGATTACGAATGGTCCCTGCAATGGCAGAACCCTTTCTGCTGGGAGGACCCTACCACCTAGCGGCCCCGAAGCATCAGCACAGAGATGCATCTTCCCGATATTCCCTGGCTTTCTCAAAGGCAGGCTGGCAATTTTGCTTCAAATTATTTGCTTATTATAACTAACTTAAAACTAAACAAATTGATAATGTTAATGGCATTTTTTTTCCCCTTTGGTTGATTGCTAAATAAATTCGTATAATTTATACTAGAGGAGATTACTGCTTTTATTGTTTTGGGTTCCCCCAAACCAATTATTAACAATCAGGACTATGTATCTCATTAAATTTAAATCAGGTCAAACCTATTTATCTAAGGCCTTTTCTGATACAGGAAGATGACTGTATCCCAGTGCATTTAAGATGTATTTCTGTGTATGATTTTGTGACATTGACTATGACTCTATTCATGGTGATTTTTATTCCTGTATTTTTACCATGGTAAATATATTGTAAAAACAACAACAAAAAAATCCCTCAACTTTACCATAGAAAACATCACTTTTTATGCCCAGGGATATTTTTTTTAATAAAATCACTGCAGTTTTAGAACTGTAATTAAAGCCCTGAATAATAAATCACGCATCTTTATCTGTTGTGTTTAAAAGGAAAAAAAAAAAAAATAGCCCAAACTGTTCACATAATCCTGAATGCCTCATTTCCATAAAAAAGGTTCCTATACATATATTATTTACATTTTTAAACATGGTAATTCTTTCCTTTGTGGCATAAAATGTCTCTTTTCCACTGCAGCTATTGGAAAGCGACTGCTCACATCTGAAATGTTATCGTAATTTGCATCAGGAAACCCAACTGCAGACATTAAGGACTTGGGTGTGTTCAATTATGATTTTGCTGGAGGCTGTCCCTCATTTTAATGCTGCACTCATTGAACTACCTTTCTGAAATCTAGCTGATATGGTTCACCATAGACATGCTTCACAACATCATTAGCTTTGCAAATGGCTTCATTTCAGTCAATGCAGACTTCAGTTTTGGCCAATTGTAAAATGGAAATTTGAAAAGAAAAAAAAAAAAAAAAA
>NDXB01004855.1:516673-528320 GCA_002631895.1 Agapornis roseicollis | reverse complement strand
ATGCAAACTTAAGTTTTGACAAATTGAAAAAAGGAAATTTAAAAAAAAAAAAAAAAAAAAAGAAAAAAAAACAGATGCACTTAAAACATGAAAAGAATTATTTATATGATAAAAATATATTTAGATTTTCAAAGCACAAGACTGAACAGAAGTGCTCTTTTTATGCTTTCTGAAGATGTTACTGTTAAAAGTCTTTCTACATCAGGCTTAATAAATCTGTAATGACATTTGATGGATTGATTTTTGTGTGGGTTTTTCTTTTCTGGCTTTTTTTCCCCCTTTTTTTTTTCCCCTTTCTTTTCTCTGCAGGGAGAAAAAGACTGACCTGGAGAGGCTGTGGGAATAGAAAAACCACAGCAGTGTGCCTGTTCCAGTACAACTCAGGAACAATTTCTAGCAGCCTCCTTTCACTTAAATAATAATCACTTAAACTAAGGAAAAAGGAAAATCCAGCTCCGCATCCTGCATTTGTTTCTATGGATCTTTTTTCTTTCCCTCGTCTGGCTCCTCTGACCACTCCATGCCTGGGTTATTTATGGTGTAATCTACAGCGAGGCATTGGGCTGCTGTCACACAAATTCAAGGCTCGCTAGCCATAAACCAGGCATGATTGAGATACCAAACACCCTTCTCCCAGTGCTCCACCTCAGACGGATGGCTCTGTTTAACACTTAGTTTCCCTAAGCACTCCCTCGTCCCCTGTAACGTCCCTAGGAGTGGGGTGATGTGTCACACACCCAAGTGCAGCCGTGCACACTGCTGCCACCCCGGCCCTGATGGATTATTGACTGCCAAAGGGAAGCAGTTTTCCATGGCAGAGATTCCAGGCTTGTGCTCAGTAAGGTTGGACGGAAGCAGTCTCACCTGTAGCCGTGTTCAATTGCCACTGCTTCTCCTAGTCATAATGAGCAGCAGAGCCCATCTTGCATCAGCCTGGCTGGTGAAGCGGCTGCAGTCCTGGGCGGAGAGCATCCTATCCACATTGTCCCCAGTCACTGGAGGAGAGGATGGGTATCCCCACTTGTGGTAGGGAAAGCAGAGGGGAGGAAATTACTGGGTGAGTTGCCCTCACTCCACCATCACCTTTCTCCTCTGATTTCCTCCTGCCTTTCCCAAGCCCCTCTCAGGGTCCTTCCAGCCTTGCTTGGAGGTCAGGAGCCACGAAGGCATCGCTCACCCCTTCTTCAGCTGCCCATGATCATTGCAAGGCTCTGCACCCTTCTAACACCAGCCACTCCATGGTGTGACCACCCCACACCAGCCCCCCGTGGTTGACCTATAGGAGCCCCCATTCAACCTCTACGCAGTGCGGGGGTTCATTAGCAAATGTGCTCAGGAGACAGTGCCTTGGATCCTGCAACACTGACTTTTTTAAGTGATTTTTTTTTAAAAAAGGAATATATTACACACATTTCAAAAAACCCCTCTAGGGTAAAATAAAAAATATCTATAGATGGCTAAAATAACAAATGAATCATAAAACTTAGAGATGGAAAAGGACTATTAGATCATCCAATTTATCTTGCTGTCTGCCAATACAGGTTTGCTCCCCACAGGCCGCTCCCCAGGGCTTTGTCTAGCCTTTCTGACTGAACTCCAGCACGGGGTCCTCTACCACTTTCCTGGGAATAACAGTTAATGGTTCAGGCATGTTTTATAGGTACAGGGCCAAATCCTGGCCTGAAGGGAGCCTCACCTGCCAGGCACAAGGAGCTGACCCCGAAGCAGCGGCACCCGTACCACTGAAGTGTGTTTTCCCCTCCTGCCCTTGCTCATGACCCCTGGCTCATGCCATCCCATAAGGCTGCAGGGCCAGGACTGTGGTCCTCAAGGAACGCTGCCCACCGTGTCCTGGAGCCCTAGATCAGCCAACCTGTGCTGCAGCGTTCCTGCGTGGATGGAGACTGCCAACTGCAGGCAGTTCTCAGCAGGATGAAGAGACTGCTCTGATTTATTCCAAGGGTTTGAACTTGTATCTGCTGTCTGTGTTTTCTTAATTATTGGTGATACACTCCAACAGGAGAGCAAACAAACAAACAAAATCAAGCCCTCAGCTTCTCAGATGGATGTTTTGGCTACAGGGCAGCTTTGAAAGTTGGTTCAGTTGGGTTTGCTTGCTTTTCTTTTTTTGTTTAGTTTTTTGCTGCTCCTTAAAACTGTCTTGATTTAATAAAAGTTCAATGTTTTCATAGGAAAACCAGGCTGGGTGGTTTATGATTCTTTATGTACAACAGGGATAATGCATTATTCAACAATTCAGGAATAAATCTAATTCTGCCTACCTTTGCTGAGTGGTTTACAATTTAAATGGCTGGTCTGACAGTGAGGTCTGGGTGCTAAGGAGGCATCGATTAGGCCTGGAAGGGCACCAGGATCACAGTACAGAGGAGTTAAGGTGGAACATCAACAAGTCTATGGGAGCCAGGAGAGGAGGGCTTGGCCAGGGGCTGAGCTTGTGGGGTTATCTGGCCTTCTGGAGACCACAGAAATGGGAAGGGCCCACTCTTTGCTCTGAGGTTTAACAGCACAGAAGCGCCACTCAAACTGGCTGCTCTCACATGCATCCCCGGTCAGTGCCCTGATCCCCACATGGATGAGGCAGAACCGGGGCTGGGGACCCTCTGCATGGAGCCATCGCTCAACACCCAGGCACGAATGTGGCTCATCCCATGTTCCTGAGTTGTCCTGTGGCAGGGCTGCTGAGCACAGCACACCCGGCACAGTGCCCCGAGAGGCTTCTGTCACACAGGGCACTTTGTTAACAAGATTAATGGCTGGGCAAACAAAGGTTTGAAGGAACACAAGGCAACTCTGCATACCCGCAGCATCTGGTCCCTGCTCACACTGGCTCCTCAGCCCCAGCTCAGAGGCAATTCTGGAGCAATCAGCATTTTCAGCTGGGCTCCAGACCTCATGGACAGAGAAGTAAAACTATCACAAGAAAAACAGTCCAAAAATGGAGTAGAAAAGTTCAGGCTGCATCAAGCTAGTCCTTACCAGCAGCACCAAATACACAGCAAGATTTAGGCTGCATCTACACAGGAGCCGAACAGGCCCCTCCTCAAACTATTTCTGCTCACATGCCCTGCTTTTGGTGATCAGCAGCACAATTGGCACCACAAATGAGCAAGCAGGAAAAGGGATGTGCTCATCTGGGATTCAGTAAGAGGATACAGTGGTAGGGTAAAGAAGGCACAAAACAGTAGGCATCCAGCTCCCCCTACGCCAGGGCTTTGCAACACCTTAAACCAACAGTGTGCCTTAAAGGAGCTCCTAACCAAAATGCGCTTTAAGGAAACGCAGTTCAGATGCTGCCTTTGTGTTCCTCAGCGCATCAGCCCTCTGCAGTCTTGTGGAGCAACATCCAGACCACTCTGCTTGGTAAAATTTAGGATTTGGGCAAAGTTTTCTGCAGGCCAAGCAGTAACCTGAGCTAAGACCTTGAATGGTGCCCCTGGTTGTTCTGCAAAATACACCTGAGGCCCTGAAATATTAACTGCATCACATATCTGGAGGGCCTTAGTGAGAGAGGAGAGGAGGCTTCTTGCAGAGACAATCAAGATAAACCTCAACACTAACAAGAGCATTTGGGAAACAAGCCTGCCCACATGCTGGAAGTATTTATTGCAATGGTACTGTCACTAGAAAGGTATTTACAACATTTTTAATAGAGAAAAGGCATACTTGTGCTGGTGAAATAGTGCTTTAATGGCTCTGATGCATTTAGGGGTTTTGTCTAGCTGTGGTGATGAACACCACCTTTGTAACGCTGGAGACACTCTGGCCTGGGGTTGCTCCTACAGGGACCAGACAGGTCCCCAGACAGGGCTGTGATGCTGAGCCTGGACATTTCAGGGGTTACAACAAAGACAACATTAAATTACATAAAAGACATATTGCCCAGAGAAATACACCTTAAATATGAAGTTTCATGTTTAGAAATGGATGCCAGCTTTATGTTAATACTCAACTTTAATTTAGAATGATGCAGGTATAGCTATGGTTCCTCAGTTTACCAGAGCTGGCTCTCCACCAAGAAGCCCTTTTTGCTGGTAGATTATCACTGATCCTCATTTTTAAAGCATTCACAACCAAATTCACTGAATCTGGCTTTTTAAGCACACAGATCAGTGGCACCGTGTGATTCAGGTGTGATTAAGGTGTTCCCAAACTGGGCTTTGTAATTCTAGTGTCAGAAATCACTGACAAGTAAAAAAAACAGAAAGCCAGAACCAAAACTGAATCTAAACCATTTGAAACAGGGACATTCAAGTGTTCCCATGTACTTGAGAAGAACTGAGCAGCAACAAAAGCGTTTAGGAATTTTGTTTGCTTATTTTCCCAAACTAATGAAATATCAATAGCTCTGGATAAACTCACCCCAGAATACACTCAGGTTAAATTAACAAAATGAGAGGCCCCTGAGCTTAGGAAAACAGCAATAATGCTAGGTTAGAGAAGGGGAAAATCAGATTTTCTATATAGAAAGTCCATCTGTATGCAATTGTGCTAATGCTTTAAAGATGATCAGCTCGGCCTTGTGGAGTCAAACAGGAAAACAACTCAAATTCTTATCGGGAAAGAGATTTTTCAATCTGAATACAGATTCTGTCAAAATGTCCAAGGCCCAGGTTTAGGTTCTGCTAAAACCAGACTTTTACAAGACCTGCTTTGAACAGAAACACTGAGCCCAGTTACCCTTTAACCTCATAGAACAGTTGCAGAGGGATGGGGACAAGAAATACAAATCCAAGCACAATGCTGAGGGTAAATCAAAAAGAAACAGCAATTACAAAGTACCAAATCTCACCTTCATTTGACTTTGTGGATGCACAGAGCAGGTTCCCGATACTACCTCTAGGAAGAGCCTTCAGCCAAGGTATTATTTGCACTGAAGTTTACCAAAAGGTTGAGCCTGAAACAAAGGTGTTATCTGGACAGTAATGATAAGGTCAAGGATGGAAACCAGCAGATGCATTGGCCTGCTGGCTGAAAAGCTGCAAACTGCTGGGAGGCTGTGGTGGGAGAGAGCTGGAAGAACACAGGAGTTAAGAAGTGCAAGTTTGGTGAAAATCTGCTTTGGCATTAATTAAATTAATTCTAATTTCACTCAGTTCTGATCTTCCCTTTCTCTGAACTATTTATGCTCAACTTTGACATTAAAATTTCATTTGCTTTGCTCAGAATTACTTTATTTAGCAAAGTTTAATTAGATTTTTTGAGCACATACATATATATATATATATATTAAAAATTCAGAAGTGCCCCAAACTGCAATAACATATTTCATGACAAAATGGGAACTTCGTTTTTTATCTGATAAGAGGGGGCATTTTTTAGGTGAAAACTATTCCCTGTTTTTCCAGCATTATCAGAAACCCGAGCAGCCTGTTGTTTCCTCAGCTCAGACGGGTAACACAGGCTCTGGCTCACTATTACCACTTGTTCTAATAACCACACTGAAGATGGAGGAATGAAATCCCAAAAAGGTTCTTTGTAAGTGATTATTCACCAAGACAAAAAATCATTAATTAGGTCATGACTCTCAGAGAGGATTAATGAAAATATTTTAGACATGTAAAATGAGTTTAAATGCCAAAGCGTTCAGTAATTATTTATCAGACCAGATTTGCAAATAGTTTTGTACCTAAGAATCACATGGAGAAATGTGCCTCACAGTGATGAGCACCACGTTATTAAATGCATCATTTAATTAATTGTAAAATCTCGAGCAGTCAAAAATAATGGTAGCCAGCAGCTAAACTGCTCACTAAATCTGCTCTGTAGCAACACATTTCGGTAAATATTGATAGGGTGAGAAGAGAAAACCAGAGATAACGTTTCTGTATCTACAGATTCCCTTCGGTTCATCTCACTTGTCAGTGAAGCTTTTTGGTTATGCTGTGATTTCTGCTACAGATTATTCAACTCGATCAACATCTTTCTGCGTGTATGGTCTGTTCCGGGGCAGTTCTGCGTTTGTGTTATTTGTATCTGCTTGTATACACCTGCTAATTAATTTTAGAATCTAAAGTAACCTCGGCTCTAGGACAGGCAGCCGGGCTGGCTGCTCAGGGCTCATTAATTCCCTGGCTCGGCGAGGGTGGCTCTCTCTTGCCAACACCGCCATCTAATGCCCAAACACGCTCTATACTCCCATGAGCAGGAGGATCCCCGACGCTGAGATTGCTTTTTCCGCATCTCCTGGTCAGTCCTGCCCTTTCATCCACCGTTGTTAAGAGCAAGTGGGGTGATGCTGCCTCTTCTTAGGGATGCTCCCCACACAGACTGTTGGCAACAGCCTTTTCCCACCTTACAGAAGGAGAGACACATTTGTAAAGTGCCACACAACAGCAAAAGTGACCTCCTCAGCCCAGCCCAAAGCAATGGTATTTTGTGTGTAGGGAGAATAAAAAGGAGAAAACTTCCAAAGAGGGAGTGGTATTACCAAAACCCAGGTTTCCCTAGTTCTAAGCTTCATTAGGCTCAATGCAGCAACCCTTCCTCCAGAATGATGTACCCTTAGCTACTGCTCTTCCCAGTATTTCACATGCAACCCAATACTGGACTCTGCACCTGCCAATAAGGAATTCCAAACTATGTATCATATAACTGATCCTTCCTACAGATGACAATACATGTCAAAATGGGCATGCTTGTAATTAGCTTGTAGCTACTTAATCTGCATAATTACACATGGTAATCATGCTGTAGCATGTTTGGAAATGCTGGATCTCATTTTCACCAGTCATGTGAATATCTTCTGCAGGAACTACTACTTTAGATGTCATGAATTAATATTAAGATGAAATTGAATTAAATGTACTGATTTTAATGTCATGAATGCACTCATAAGTATTTTTTCCCCTGAGAACCATCTGCAATTTAGAGACTTGCTAATCCTAATTAAATGCACTTTTCTCAAATGTGAGCAAATGAAGAAAAATCTGCTCAGTGCCACAATCATATATTTTGATTTCACAAAGGGAAAGAAAACGTTTTGTAACTTAATATTCTTCCTCATAAGAGAAAATGAGTGTTGCTTCTTCATATTTTCATGACATACAGTAGTCCATGTATCTTCACTGGTAATTCATTAAAAGCCTAGGAAGATCCCTCAAACAAGTGCTTTTGATGCTGATCTTGCAGTGTCTGTAACTTATTTTACTTGTGCCTTCCAACACTTTAGACAGAACTTTAAGTCCTCTGATACATCCAAGCAGGGTAACAAACAGAACGTGGCACTACACAGGTTAAAATGCAAAAGCAGGGCTTCACTGGCATGATCATGGTGGAAACCAGAGCAGCCCAAGGGGTTGCGAGCATGACTTACCAACACCTCAGCTCCAGCATCTTTACCAACCCCAACAGTGAAAAAAGACCCTTTATCCACTCCCTCCATCTCTTTGGTTTTGGCCTTCTCCCAATCTTAGCTTTTCCATTAACCCATCTTTGGCTGGGAATAACCTTTATCTCAAAGGAATAGCAGGAAAATGTGCTTCAGCAGTGTTAATGTAGCTCACAAATGAGGAACTAATTACATGACTAAACAGACACAGTAGCACCTCCAAAAATCCCACACTGAAGCATTTGAAGCCAAAAAGACTTTTCAACCTTCAGTTGAAGATCCTTGTACTGGTTCTGTATCTAACACCTCCCTCTCAATCAGTTAGTCAGATCTCCTCTTTAATATGACTTCTAATTCAACAGCTTGCACAACTCATAAATTGGTATGGCAATGCAGGCATCCAATACCCAAAGTCCCTGGAATACATATTTATTACCTTTAAGTCAGCCTAGCTGATCTGAAACTACTAAAGGCATAATAAAGAAGGACTCCTAGCACTCCTAAGAGGCACCAAAAGAAAGCTGTGGTTGACCATAAAGAGGACTTACAAAGCCATTTCCAAAGCAAGTGACAGACCCACACACCACGATTTTATTAAACTCACACACTTTGAAGCTTTTATCCTCCCCAAGCACCACTGGTTTTATTGAAGAAATTGGTTTAACCTGCTTCTATCAACCTTATCATGGCAACAAGCACCAGCCAAGCACAGGAATCAAAAGCTGAACCTGTGATGCCAACACGGCTGTGATCACTCACACAAGTGACCCTGAATACAGCTGAGATGTATACTGACTGGGACTCTCATCTGACGGGCTCCCTTTCTCTGGAGAATTGCCTTTGATAAGCCTTTTCTAGATGTCTTCCAAACTCACAATCTAGTTTTGAGATATGGTCAGATCTGTTGGTGAGATCTAACACCTCAGCTGAGTTCCAAGAACACATCAGACCTAGAAACTTCTCAAAACTCATTTGGTTTCAGAAACAGTTTAAGCCCATACGAATTCTGAAGCCCCGCCAATAAAACAAATCCTTGCTCCCCTCTGTTGTATGACTACAAAAATTGTATACAATAACTCAATTTCCTTTCTTGAAGGAAAACAACTGAAAGAAACAAGTTTTTTTTTCATTATATTAAAGAATTTTCCTCTTCAGCCTCACAGATTTTCTGGGAAGTGCCTCAGTATTTTCATATAAGAAACTGAACAAGGCATGAATTTGGTTCTGGTTATTGGCAGATTCTCCTTCTCCCCCTCCCCAGCAGTGCAAGTATGACAAAAAGGTCAAGTGAATATGAGATTCCAGGCAACTCACTTCAAGCTTTAAAAGCAAGACACACAAACCAGTTTTGCAAAACACCAAGTCTATATTTACATCCACATGTAATAATATACTCAACTAAGGTGAAATACATCATAAATTAAATGAGTAATGTGTGCCTACTGCTTGATGACTTCCGGTTTCAACAATTAAAATAAAACAAAATGGAATGAAATAAATACATAAAGAAAAGAAAAAAAAAAATCAACAATTTGTACCTCTATATATGCACTGTTATTTCCAAAGAAACATACAAAACCAGTAGTATCCCAATAATTAATACTGATGGGCAAAGTGTATTCTGAAGTACAGGGCTGAGCTGCCATGAAAATAAGTCTTTTCATGTCCATTTTTCGTTCCAACCCCAAGATACCTACCCAAAAAAGGCCTTGAGGGAAACTGTACCAGCTTGAAGGGAGATTAAAAACAAACAAGTCTTAGGTGTGTTTGCTGAAACATTCTAAAACCCAGCCCCGTACTTTTAAATCACAGAACCCCATAAGGTACACATGATCATTACAGCATGCATTCTATAAGACTCATTGAAAGATCACACAAAAAAAAAATAGATTAACCATTTTCCAAGTGAATTCATCTTCAAAAAATAGGCTATAAAAGTGCAAAACTAGGAAACCAAGAATCTAGATTATGTACATATGGCTCAGCTTATGAACAGGAAAATAGGTAAATAGTGTACAATTTCCTGATACACAGCACTTCATTACATCGCCAGTTTACAGAGACATTAAAAATAGGTCCCATATACAGGAACTAAGACATACAACTGGAACATCTCAAGTTGCATAATGAAAAAACAAGAGTTCCCAGGTTTTGCTATCTTACATTTGCTGTGTGAGGGAAGAGAGCAAATGAACAGTGCAAAATTTTTCATTTTTGTTGTTTTACTAAAATATATGGAAGTCAAAGTCAGGTACAGAAGGAACTGAGTCTTTAAACTACAGGCTTTGTGAGAAGCAACTAGGAATGCAAGTCAAAATAAGCAACAACTGTGCTTTACTGGCTGGTAACTGGCCATCTTCCCTTTACAAAAATTAAACTGCATGTGCATTAGAAAAAACTCTTGTTGTCTTCACACAAAAATAAAAGGAGATATTCTCCCATTTACAGGTCATTTCTCACTTCTTTTAAACACCCATTAGATGCTAAAACTTGACATCAAGAAGCTTCCAAGCACAGTCAAGCAGGCTATACCATAGCCGCATCCCTTTTTGAAGTCTGTAGATCCCATATTCATATCGCAAGTCTGTTTGTGACTTTACAGTTTGGACAAAGGTGCAAAGTAGTTTTCTCCTCTAAATGTAACTGTACTGAGTTTAGTACAAAACTAAACATTTGAAGCATTTAGATTAATATTGTTTCTCATGCAAGTCCTAGGTATTTGCTGCTGTAAAAGTTTTTATGTTGGTAGAGATGTTTAAAAGGCTTCTCTGAAGAACAGCAAGCAATGCCAAGAGAAGGATCCAACCACATTTCAGGAACACCACACTGAAATCCAAATGTCAAGTATTGCCTCATCCTTGCATTTAAAAATATGCTGGAAACAACCCCAGGGAAACAGATCCCTCCCCAACACATTATGGTCCAAACATATACAAGGCAGCATATACAACATATACAAGCAAAATGGCAGCACCGTTGCTTTGATGTTCACAACATTTATTAACTGGACAGTTTCAGATAGTTTATTTGGAAATTGTTTTTAAAAACTAACATAGTTCAACAGGAAAAAAGATGGGAAACTTTCAACCTTATGAAAAAGAAGCATTAAGCCAACAGGGTTTCAACTTCAGCATTTACAGTTACCTGAGGTGCAAGGATTATATATTCTTTCAAAGAGAAACTCTTCAGCAGCACTCAAGTATGTAAAAATATAATTCCTACCTAATATTTGGTCAATTAATTCTAATGAAAAATACTTAAAAGTCAATGTCAAGATAAACATTCTCCACACACCTTCATAACCCAATTGTTTAGACTACTTTTTATGGCTATTTGGTACAAAATGTTAACAGAACCAGTATTATAAAACTGTAGTGTTTCTATATATAGTACAATCACAGCTTAGTTCAGTAGCTTTCACCATTCATTTTTCCTCAAGAGATGAACTGCAGGTATAACTCCATAGAACATGCACTTGTATCCTTAGACCTAGGAGAAAATATAAACAAAAAAGAAAAAAAAAAAAAAGAGAAAAATATAGTTTTGTGCTGTACAAATATAAATTAGTACAACACATCTCTTGTATCTTTAAAACATAAAGGGAATTTCTTCTGCATCCTTCCATAAGTGTATTGAAAGATTGGTATTGCCACATAAGGTCTGTGTCTTTCATCTGCCAAATAAAAGCTGGCAATCAAGGCTACTTTTGAAGATATTTAAGTCCCACATAGAAATACAGGCAGGAAGTTGAGTTTAAACAAGCAGAACTAGGTGAAAATATGCTTGGTAGGGGGATAATAAAAGGAAGATTAAAAGAATATCGAGAAATAAACAAATTTATTTTAAAAGTTGTCAACTAGATGTCAAATAGCTCTGCTCCCCAGATATGCCAAATCTTTCCATAAAATAGTGTGTGCTGGTCCACATACTATAGCATTCAAGATATTTCTCCTTAAGTTTGAATGAGGGAAATTATCTATAGCTCTGGGTTTGGAAAAAGCACAGAGATATATTTATTTATAGTCTATAGAGTACCTATCTCTTTAGCAGCTTAAGAATGTTGCAAACACAATAGGGTGGTTAAGATCTGAGATACAGCTACACAACTGAAGAGATGAAACACAGGAATCCAGAATACCAGGGCTAATTCTTTCCACTTGACAGGTTTCTCTAAGAAGCTACACCCACCCCTCAGTCAAACAAAGGAAAAACTATTTGGAGTAAGCTCTCCAGTACACAAAGATAAACTGTCCAGTAGCTATCAGCTATTTCTCTATGAAATAATCCATTAAAAAAAAA
>NDXB01004855.1:491755-516575 GCA_002631895.1 Agapornis roseicollis | reverse complement strand
ATAAAATATTTTTTCATAAAAAAAACCATTAAAAAAAAAAAAAAAAAAAGTTGTTTGAGGCAATCTTCACAATCTTCAAAAGCTGTAAAATGAGTAACATCTACATTTTCAGGAGGGACTAACCAGCATAACCTCCCACAGCATTCGTGAATTGTGATAACAGCACTTCCTCTCTCCTCCACACAACGCTCTTCAACCCTCAAGTACTGACTTAAGGGGAAAGCATCTCATTGGACACTTCCCACTGGTATTGTAACTCATTAGTATATAGATCTACTCTGAGACCTTCTGGTTTTTTTAGAAAAGCATCTATGTTTTTCTTATGCAAGCCATTACCACTATTCAAAGTAATACTATTGCGCTAGTATTTGATTCACTTCATGGAAGAGAGGGAGCCTGTATTTTCAGCTGTTCTGGTTCAGACTTTCATGACCTCTTACCATGCTATGCAGCAACCTTTGATGTTGCAAGAACATGACACAACACTAAAGTAACAATTAGATCAAAAGGTTTATTTACCATTTCTTGAAGTAAATGATCAAGTCCTCTTGTCACTTGGTCGAAAGTGTGCGTTACCAATGAAGCTTTCGTAACTTCGCTTCTGTAGCGCACTGCTAGGTAAGTGTTGGTATGACACTGATCTCTTTCCTGACAAAAATTAATGTAGAGAAATTGAGTTATTTCCTGCTAATTGAATTGGTCAGACATTCAGGTGTGAGCAAGGCTACATCAGCATCCAGAATACCACGATACCACAGATGCTAACACAAGCAGTTTCATCAGCAGGGCTCAAAACAGATATTCCTAGTCCTATTGAATATTCGATTAAATTTACTATCCAGCACAAATACAGGGAGAATGACAAGTTTTCATCATCAGATTTGCTCTAAACTGGACAGATGATGTCCATCTCTCCAGATTTTGCTCATTTATTTTCAAGAAATTTCTTTGCTTAACTCATCATACAGCAGGCTTCACTGCAGGTTTAAGTGCTGTAGTACTTTCATACATAGCATGACACCAACATATCTAGCTTCTGTATTTGTTTGGAAATTGAATTTTGAGAGGAAAACAATATACTACATTATTGCCATCATAGATTATATGGCAACTGTGACACTTTAAAGAGTGTTAATATACATTTACTTGAAGACCTTTGTTAAGCAATTTTCAGTCTAGTACACAGGTAATTTCATGTTTATCTGAGACCATTAATTCAGATTTATAGATGTGAAATCAATGCCTGTTCCATACTAAGTCTTATTAACTTAAGCAAGCAGTCAAAAACACTTCATAAAATTAAGGAAAAAAAGTCAGGAATCATTACTCCCACAGGATACAAAAGCCCAACTGCCATCCATATTCCATGAAAGCTTTAAATGCAGCATTGAAAAAAACCTAGCAAGCTTTAATTAAATTAAAATGGCAAAGCTAAATTAATATTTCAACAGAATCTACAAAGCCATTGGAGTGTGTCATGAGCAATTGTCTTTAATTTGCAGCCTCTGCCAGATCAATCAGCCAACAGGTTATCCTTGATAGCATGTTGCCATTGCAAAGGCAGCTAATTTGAAAATAACACAAACTGAGTGGTTTCAGAATGTTTTTGTCTCTTCAGGGCAATACAGAATGGCAGAGCTTACAAGCAGTAACGGATGGCATCATGCTTTAATCAAGTTTGCCAAGTGGAACATATTCTCATGACAACTTGATCCAGCATTTAACATGAGACGCAACATGTTTGTAGGACCTAAATAATGTTGCCACAAGGCACACAGGCCCTTAAAAAGGTTTGTCATCATGTTTTATAATATCACCAGAATTCAATAAAAAGACTACAGAAAGCTTCAGGTCTACACCTGCAGTACTTTGCATATGGTAACAAAATACATTTTTGAGGACTTGCAACTCTCACATACAGTTGTACTTTTTAACAAAGGAAGAATCTGCAGAAGCTTTCATCTTCACAATCTCCACCCACCTTAAAGCTCCCGTACTGAGAAGTTTGCCTATCTGCTACGCTATACCTTCCCTCTCAACCAGCAAAGGCTTGGGTTGGGTACTTCTAGGCAGACGGGCTGGAAAGCTACGAAATTAGCCTTAATCCCCTACATTTTGTCACACATGTCTTTTATTGAGGTTATTAAGAAAACCCCATAGAGGAGGTCTTGTTTCACAACTCTTTCCACTACAGGTAACAGCCATAAAAGGTTGCTTTTCTTGCCCTGAGACAGCACCATGTAACAATGAAATCTTTATTTTCATGACAACATTACTGTCAAATTAGTTGTGACCACAGTTTTAAGAACTCTTAAGTAACAAGAAACAGTAGAAAGTTCTTGACTATAAGCTAGTGTCTCCAAGCTTGCATCAAAGAAGAGGAAGAAAAGCCTTCCACAGAGATTTTTCTGGCAGACAGGTGGAACTTGCAAAAGAAGAACAAGGTGGATTCCAATGAAGTCACTGTTTAAAAATAATACTGCATCAACTGGTATATCAGTAGTCTAACCTCACTACAACTACTGGCAAAACAAGAGAACTTCCCTGTCCCCAATGTACAATAATGGTGGAAAGGAGTAAGAGACTGCCCACCATCTAGTCCTCAGAGTAACTACTCATCTAGCTAAGTTGAAGCTACAATAATTTTTAACTTCCCCCTTCCTGATTTCATAAAAATTAATAGAGTTTTAAGTAACATCAAGAGCATTCCCTCAAAATCCTGAATCAACAGATATCAATGTCATTAGGCACAAATCCTCAGTCAGAAGACACTAACATAATTCAGTCTATACAGACAGCTATGTCCTCCCTCAGATGTTGAGATCACAGATTAAGTTCTTAGTTGCTATAAACCATTAATTTAAATAAGTAAATAACGAATCTTGCAAAACACTCTAAATTCCATAGCTCCATGAGTAACTTCTGTGCTCAGAAAAAAGCCTGTATTTCATTCTCTCAGATAACTAGGAATCAAAAGACAGCAACATTTGTCCTTCTGCCTGTCCCTCTGCATTCTGTGCATAACCTAGTTCCCATTTTACATTCCTCATAGCAATTCATGGTACACAACAGCACTCTTAATGAAACTAAGAATTAACTTTATTTCACAACCAATTCAGTGAGTCAACTGTGATGCTGCCTTTTCCTTTATCCACTCCCTACCCAGACTAGAAACAACTGTTAACACTTTCCTTCATCCTTCCACAACCCACTAGCAAGCCTGCATATTTATGAAGCCCACAACCTTAAAACCAACCAAACAAAAACCAGAACAGTTAGTGAATACATTTTTTGCCACATAACTAAATGCAGATTTAGTATTCCACTGTTCACTCTGACCTAAGGTAACACACCCCCGCTTGTTATGAACCCAAGACTACTTCAGAAGAATGATCTGACTGCTTCCAGAGAATGGGAGTATTCAGAGTTTAAGAACTTAGCAGAGGCTTTAAGACACAAACACTCTTCATTTTTATAACAGGATCTTCATTTCAAAATTGAAAGTCCTATATTTATAGCTAAGTCAGTACTGACCTCAGCTCAAAGTCATAAATATCATCTTCTACAAACAGACAACTGATTAAATATCACCTAGCACCTTCGAATCTTGGTCTCCTGCCAAGTTTTGAAGATGTTGACTGAGAACACAGAAAACATGTATTTCATGAAAGTACCAGTTTTCCAAACACATCCCAAAGCATTACAACTTAGTGCAATGAGAAACCATGATTACAATAGCAGAAATACATTGTCTTGATTTAACAAGGTATTGTTCCTACTAAAACCTAAACATTATAAAAACCCATTGAAGAACAGAGGTATAAGATTTAAATCATTTTATGATTTGTAATACACCCTTTTCTCCAGCTGAAGGGAAAAATTTTCTGTTACAACCTCTTTTTTTTTTTTTTTTATTTTGGTAAGAGGTTTTATTAGTATTCCAGACAGTCCAAGACATCTTGTACATTAAACAGAAAGGCTCATTCCATATCCTGGATAAGCTAGCATGTCTGAAGTGCTCTGATGAGCAGACAATACATGTTTGCCATCAGAAACCCAGGGCAGTGGAAGAAGAGGGAACTTGAGGAACTTTAAATACCTCTTTAAAATTCAGACCTACCATGCCTAATTCCCCAAGCCAAGAGCTTGCTGAACTTGGATTTTAAATTTAAAACCCAAGCACTTGCTGGACTTGGCAAAATGCTAAGTACAGTTTTATACTTTCTGTTTCAAGGTAGGTATGCACTTATTTCTATTTCATTTGCCTTTCATTGTAATAGTTTAAGATATTGCAATGGTCTGAGACAAGACCAGGTTGGACAGAGCCATGAACAGCCTGGTCTAGTGGAAGGTGCCCCTGCCATTAGCAGGGGGTAGGAACTGGATGATCTTCAGGTCCTTTCCAACCCTAACCATTCTAAAATTCTATCATTTAACTAGGAAGGAGATACAGTACCTTCTACTGCAGAGCTGGTTACTTGGCCATTGCTAGATCCACAAGAACTGTAAAGTGATCCAGAGCCATATGGCTCATAAGGTTTGAGAACAGTCAATACATTAGGAGGATCAATATCATCTGAATTCAGAAGCCCTTGTTTGGTTGGCAAAACAGAGGATGCAGGTTTGGTGCGAGAACATTCCTGAGGTAGCAGATTTGCATATCTGTTCGCAGCACGAAATCTGCCCATTTCGTATCTTCTGTAATTAGCCATTGGAGAGTCAGTATGTTCAACAGCTAACAGATTAGTTTTCATTCGTTTAGAAGATGGTTCACCATAGTCTAGATTTACACTGCTCACAGATTTACCACAAAGATAGTCTCTTCCTCGATGACAAGGCCAGGCAGATTCATTTAGGTGGGAGTCGAGAGCCGCATTCATACTGCTGCTTACTAGACCAGACTGAGACACTGGGACACTTGGAGCTTTGAATTTAGATTCAGATCTTTTTACTCTGTCCAATACTGGAGAGATACTGGAACTGGAGCGCATTTCTTGCTGAGGTTGCCTATAGTTATTTGCCTGAGCTACAATATTACTTTGCTGTTTATGAAACTTGAGGTTACTTGGGGCTATGCTGCTTGAGTCAGTCACAGAAAGAAGAGGGACTTTGTTCTGCGGAGGGTGACATTGTTTAGCTTTCCCTGTTTGCAACTGTTTTTGCTGTGTAGATGGGGGAGCCTTACTTCTATTAGTATTAAAAGACAGAGGAAGCACATCTTTACCAAGCAGAGCTGGAGGGCATCCAGTGCGTCTGGCTTTAGCTAGAGCCTTGTTTCTACAGCCATTTTTGTTAACGGTGTCAGGATTGTATTTGTGCATCAGCCTCTGGTGCATCATTAGGACTTCTGGGTAAAATGTTCTGTAACCACAAAACGAACAGATGTTGGGTGCTAACAGGTCTTTAGTTGAAACCACTGAACATTCTCGTGAAGTCCCAATAGATAAGTTCAAGGGCTTTTCTTGACAGTCCACCACAGGTTTGTGTTTGTAGGTTCCAGTGCACTCTCGCACATCATTCACAATTTTTCCACCCTTTACAGCACAAACATACTGGACATCATCTCCCTCTGATGCCACAGAATCCTTTCTCTCTCTTTTATAAGGAATACAGGGCTGAGCTTCTTTTGTTTCCTTCTCAGCCTTTAGTTTTTCTGGGTAAGGAGTGGACACATTCTCATGTATTTTTGTTGAATTGTTACAAACGGAACCTTTGTTCAATTCCCTAGAATTATTTTTCATTTTTAAAAGGACTGTGCTGCCTATTGCATTGTTCAAGGACAGAACTTCCTTTTGCTGCTTGGTAGCTGGGCAGCACACAGCATCTTTGGCACAATCAAAAAGCTTCTTCGAATTTTTGGTTTCTTGAGCACCAACAGCAGCCAGCAAGAGCTCCTGACTCTGCAATGCAACTTTGCTGTCACTTTTCACGTCTGCTGCACTATCAGCTTGCTTGTCCTTGTGATGCCTCTCTAAATGATACCTCAGTGAAGTTTTCTGTGCTGCTGCATACTCACAGAATTCACATTTGTATGGTTTTTCACCTGAAACACAGTTTTATCAGTCAATAATTTGACACAATTTGATTGAAGTCTTTAATACAATTAAAGACATGGGAATAACGTAGACTGTGATACAGTAAAATATTTTCTTTTCCATGACACATACTCGTAACTCTCAAACTCACCTAAAGCATTCAAAGAACTACATCTCTCTACTTTTATTAACTACAGTGACATCTTCTGGCTACATTGAAGATATTTTCCACACACTGGCTATGTATGGAGATGGTAGTTGACAATATGTTCGGCAGAGATAAGCACGAAGCATAACTGTGGGTCAAATCCAACAACTTGTAGCCCTTGATCATACCACAAGTATGCTATTCAACAACACAAATGTTACAGTTCATCTATAAATAGAGCCAATTCAAAAGAAACAGGGACATATATTAACAGGAGTAGAAAGTTTGTCTGGCTATGGAAAACAAGAAGTTGAACTGAAAAACAGACACAGCTTTTTCCCAGGTAGCAGCAACTGGCAAATGATCAACTTAGTACTTGGGAAATAAGTTGTTTGGTTTGGGTTTGGTTTTTTATATTAAGAAAAACACACCACAAACCCAAAACTTTTTGCTAGACTGCTAAAGCAGAAAGAATTGATGTTTTCAAATATACTGTAATCTTAACAGTCATGTAATTAGCCCTATTTGAAATTATTTACACTGATGTAAATAACTCCTTCTAAGAAATTTCAAACTTTTTTTTTCCCTAGCATTAAACTTTGTTCTTAATATCAGTAATTCTTCAGTAATTTTCTTCAGCAAAACCAAACATTCTATCCAACTGGGTTCAGCAGACTTCCTTCCCCTCCCACAAAGGAGAAGCCCATTTACCTGTATGAGTTCTGAGATGAATATTGAGGTAATAATTTGAGCGAAAATACTTTCCACAATAGCTGCATTCTCTGGAGGCTCCAAGGTTTTTAACTTTTGCTCTTTCCAAAACATCTTCATGTTTATCTTTGGAAGAAAATATAGCTATATTATGAAGAGCAAATGCAAATTTGGAGTCTCATTTAAAGCTATAAGTATCTTAACTATCTTTTTTTAAGGAAAAACACAGAATGATGAACTGTTGTCAACTCCTATAGTCTATGAGCACTTCGTGTTCTGTACTGCTGCACACTTAGCAATCAAAGAGAAAAAGAGTTAAAAAGGTTTCTATCTGTGTCAAGTAATACTGTGGTTAGTGACTGTAATGTAGTGAAAGAGAACAAATAAGACCCAAAGCTAGGCCTCAGAGAAGAAAGCAAGATCCTTTATCATTATTGACCTACAGAAACTTGATGGAGAATGGCCCATAGCAGAAATTAGCATGGGTTTAAACTGTGTTCTTTTATTAAAGGGAGTGCCTGATAAGTGTGAGCATGATCATTCAGACTGTACAGGTGCCCAACATACCATGGCATAACACAGGAAGGTGTTCTGAGGAAGGAAGAAAAGAAGAAAGAGAGGGTTTCTTATTAATTGTAGTAATACTATTATTTCTGTGCTAATAGAGTGGCATGCCTGTAATAATGGCCACCTTGGATCTAATGAGCAATATTCTTTCACTAGAAGCATTAATGCTTAAGCTTTGACAAATATGGGAGTAGGAAAGTAACAGTGGTTGCTAGTTCTGTGAAACGTGTATTCAAGGAATGAATTTACAGATTAAAAACTGGTTCCACTCAAGTGTAAACAGCAGCAGTTACCACTGGAGGGCGGCAAGTACAGCATAATGTCTAACAAGACGGGAGAAAGCTTACACACAATACACCATTCAAATCACCATGATTTCTCTGGCAGGCTGAATTGAAGAAAACATCAAAACAACTTCAGTAAAATATCCAAATCAAAGCTGACTAGAGAGCTACAGTGGGAAGAGAAGGAAGGAGATACTTTGCTTGAAATGGATGTTAGATACATAATAGATAGGAACTTCTAGGAACCATTTTAAGCTGTGTGTTGCAAAGTTCTTATATTGGAAATGCTAAGTGTGGCAAAACTATAGACAAGCCATAGCTGTTTAAAACAAACATAATGTCTCAATAAGCATGACTCAGCATCCCACAATGAAAGCTGTTGTAGTTTAGGATAAGACACTGAGAAACAAAACAAGCAAGTTAACATTAGGTAATAATTCCATTCCTTTGTTACTAGAGGCAAAATAAAGGGCTGCACATTACCAGAAATGGAAAAGTCAGTTGTGTTTGCCAGGACATTCTGTACGTTGTGTCTTAAGATTATGCAAGTGTCTGTTCTTTAAATGCAGACCCAAAGCTTGTCACACACTAAAGTCCTAGATTAGCTAGAAGACTTTTTCTGCTCCTTTTTGTCCCCAGACACACAATCTTTTTCAACTAAGTAATCATTCAGTATCACTTGTTTTCCTAAGACACTGTGAGATGCAGAATTTATTCTGAGTAACATACAGATTGAGCCCATCAACTTTGTTAAAGAGAACTTTAAGCAATCCTTCAAGGAAGAGGAGTTAAATATATGCCTCTCTTACATATATGATGTCCACATATTAATAGCTCACATACATGTCCTTACACAACTAATTTAAAATTGCTGGTTCTGACAAGTTACAAACTGTTCAAAAGAAACATAGAGTGTACAGTTTGATAGGAAGAGTTTGGAACTACTCTTTACTTGACAGGGTCTTAATTGCTGCTATAAAGCATTGAACATTTTCTGCCCTTTCTTACAAAATGAATGGAATAAAAGTGAAGCTGCAATAATTTCCCCAGAAATGCTACTTGTAAAAACATGTGCTGAACAAGAAAGGATAGGCAACACTGAAAAACATCCAGTAAATGGGGGGAGGAGGATATGTTTATTTAAACAGTGACTTTTCCTGGACCGATCGTATTCAGTTCCAGTAACACAAATCATAGCTGCAAGAAGGCACAGCACAACTTCAAGGATCTCAGAAGGGTGGTGTCAGAACCTATGTGCCCCTCATTTTAACTCTTTCCCCTTCCCCCACCATAACATTTAATATCCCTGGTTAAGTTTTGGAAAGACAACAGAGAAAAGCAAGACGCATTCTTTGGCTCTAAAGAGTTCCTAAACAATACAGCAACAGCTATTTCAAACTTAAGTCCTAAAAACGCTACTCACCTAAATTAAGTGTTTCTGGAAGCCCATCTTCAGATCCATCTTCAGAGCCTCCTTCTACCCGTTCTCCTGTTCCATTTTCATCCAGACTTGCAATGATATCAGCACAGCACGTCCTGGAAACAGCTGAAGTCTCTGCATCAGTCCGCCTGTCTCTCTTATGAACTCTGGAATGAAGAACTAGCTGGTGGTATGTTCTGAAGGCTTTACCACACTGTGAACAGTGTGTTGGTTTCTCTTTGTTCTGAGACAATTTAGAATCCATCTCCATAGAAGGCACTTCACCACCGGGATGTTTCAATTTGACTTGGGATAAGTTACTATTTCCTGTGTAACTGCTGTTTTTATTTACTCTTGACTTCCCAGTAGTTTCAGTCTGGCTGCCTTTATTTGCATTCCAAATTTCACCAAGTTCTTCTTTATCAGAAGATGAATCATCATTGTCTGTACTTACTTCATGCCCTAATTCTTTAGTTTGGCCACGGCCAACTGCAATTTTACCTTTGGTAGCCAGCTGCCATGCTTGGTATGTGGTGAAAGGATCTAGTTCAGCTATCCATTTCACAGGCTTTTGCGATTTGTTTTCTGGAGCAGAGTTTGGTCTTAAGTTCAGCAATCGAAAAAATTCCTCTTTCCGAGATGTTTCTTCTGCATTAGGTTCACCAGTCATTTGGGGGCTTTCACCACTGGGTACCGATTCTTTGGTGTGCATTTTACTGTGCTCAATTAGAGTCTCTTTATTGTGAAATAGGAAACCACAAACCATACAAATTTTGTAAGGTGACGTTACGTTTTCAGTTACATGCTCCTGCACCACCTCATTTATTGTTATGGGACTTTCAGAACCTTGTTGGTGCTTGTTCCTAGAACCAGGCTTTCCAGTATGTGTTCTCATGTGATTTTTGAGGAACCACGGCTCTTTAAATCTTCTTCCACATACATTACACCAATAGGTGAAAGAATCTTTATGCTTTTTCATGTGTGCCTCAACGTCAAAAGTCTCACGAAATGTTTGTCCACAAACTTTACAACTCAGTTCTTCACTGTCTTTTTCATTGTTTGGTAAAGGCAAGTTTGTTCTTACTTGACATTTATCTAAAGGACTAAGATACTCTGCTTCAACACGCAGAACAGCTGGTTCACAAAGAGTAGGTCTATGCTGTGTTAAAACATGCTTACCAAGTTCTTCAGGATGTTTAAAAGTCTCATCACAGAACATGCAGTCCAGAGGCATGCATCCCTCAGCTTGCATGAGAAACTTTTCTTGCAAGCTTTTGTAAGAAATTGTGTTTGTTCCTTTTATTGTCATTGAGGCATCATTATTCTCCATCTGTGCACCAACGGTACTCGCTATTCCATCCGGTCCATCCATGTATGCCAAGAGAGGCTGAGTTGGCATGTTTCCTACGTTCTGTTCCCTATTACGTGTTTTAATGTAAGGTTTCAGTTCTTTGGGGATGCTCACTGATCACAATAAGGACACTTGTAAAGTTCAACATCTGTTCAGAAGTCTAAGCTAAAACACCTCTGCTAGGAAGATTTTTTCCACAAGAAAAAGATTTTCCTTTTTGTTTTTGTCTGTGTTCAAGGAAGTGTATCCATTGGTTCTCTCAGTGACACAAAGAACTCCAGCACCTGGAAATGAGAGGAAAATAGACTTTTAAAAACAAGAAGAAAGAATTGTCTCCCAGACAATGAGAACACTACAGCTAGGGAATTATCAATGCTTTTGAATAGAGAAGGAATACTTTAATAGTAAGTGATGGGCAGCTAGAAAGCACTCTGGCCACTTTTGTACCTACTACAGTTGAAATAGTATAGTTTTGAACATCCCTTTATTTCAGAAGTTGGGTTTCTGTATTAAGATTGCTTTGTCTACTATTAAGATAGCAAACAAAGTGTAAAAGCAATACCATGTCTACTGTCTGTTCTAAAATTACTCTTATCCAGTTACATAAAGCTGCTAAAATCATATTCCAATTCATACACTACTGTAAACAATTACATGCAGCAAGCCAAAGTAACCTTTCCTTGAACCTGTGAAACAGGTGTTTAGAGGCACAGTAAAACTACTTGTTCACGCTGTGAAGGTTCTTGAGCAAAAGACTTCCCCCATTCTCCAAGACCAGACAGTTTGCAATTGGATTTCACAGTGTATGTACACAGTAGGTGTCAGTACAAACTTTTGAATTAAAAACTATTCACTAACACCACTAACCAAAGCTTTTATTATCATCCACAGATTTACAATCTATAGCAATTTTGGGCTGGTACAATTAGATCAAGAGGCCAACTATTACATTTAAAAAGGAAACACTTCTCATTTCAAAATGCAAGCAACAATGTGCTTTCTTGATTACACTCAAATCTTAAGACACTTAATCTTAAGACAGACTTAAAAAGGGTTATAATATAATTAATTGCAATTCCAACTGAAATATCTAAATCTGCATGAGCTGCCTGCAAGCAGCAATCGGTAGCCACCTCTCTTTGGGCTAGCAAATAAGCACCATAGAGTTCAGAACTCCTCTTCGTCAGATTTTTGGATAAAGGAAAAGCCTACCAAACTAATACAAAACCATTATAAACTGAAGAGGAATCATTCTGAGATAAGGCATATTTCCAAATAAGAGGATATCAAATGAAAAGAATGCATTCAAAATCTGACTCAAACTCTTACAAATTATCTTATAAAGAGATAACTGGCCAGTGATTCTCACTACTTGAATTAATATTCCTGAAAACACAATATGCTCTATAGCTGTTACAACAGACGACAAGAATACAGGCAAAGTCAGGTTTTAAAATTCAGTCTAACTTCTACCTCAGCCTTGCTTTATTTAAAGAAAAATAGAAACATTTTGCTTCATTTCAGGCAAAGAAAGAGTAACAGCTCAACTCTAATAGCCCAGGCTACAGATTTCCATGACAAGTAACTGTAGCAAGTAAGGTGTGCAGCTGAGGATAGCTTTCTCCTTTTCTGATCAAGCAGTGCTTGGTTGGACAGACAAAGGTGGTCTTAAGCCATGAAAACTTCAAATGTTCAGTAGAAATCAGCCATGGGAACTTGAAAAGTTTATACAATTCAGTGTCCAAAACATGTTTGCAGATAACATGCCTGTAAAGGCCACCTGCCAGCAGAACCAATGTGTCCAACAGTCATGGGACAGTAGCTTTAGTCAGCTGAAGTGAAAAGGCAACCATTTATAGACCCAAGTTTTGATACAATGCCTTCAACTTTATTGGATACCTTTACCTACCACAGAACAGTCAAGCCCAGGCAAGATAACCACCTGGGAAAGGAAACATAATACCACATTGCTAGGAGTCATAGATCCAACATTTCAAACACTCCCTACACTACAGCCTTGCTACAGGAATACTCTACGGTCTTCATTTGAAAAGTTAGCAGCTTCTTTTTCACCATCATGCAGACAAGATGACCCTGGAAGCCCAGTGAAGATGTGTTTAAAACAAACAAGCAAACAAACAACAACAACAAAGCCAACCAGAGAATAAAATCCAAAACTCCACACAACTGAACAACCACCACCACTACCCCCCAACCCCGTCAGAATGCCAATATAGTATAAAATTGTTTCCACTTGCTTGTCTCTTCCTTTTTTTTTTTTCCCTTCTATATCTCCAGAACTTAGTGTCTTCATCATCCAGTCCCCTAATCCAGGTCCAGACAATGATCAGAACTTTTATTAAACCCAGGTTGTTTCAGGCCTGGGCCAAAGACTCACGCAAAATTCAACATGAATGGAGGGATCTTGGGGTGTAGTCTATAGAGGGTAATAGGGAACAAGCCACTGTCTGACAGGTTGATGGCAACAGAACCTGGACTTTCTGCAGCCAGTCTCCTTTTTAACTACACCCTTTATCCCCAGTTTCAGTTCTATCACTGCCATGATTAACACTTCCTCTCCACATAATGACTCAATGTCTTTTGTAATAGGCAGGTTCAGTCCATGATGCGACTCTTCTCAATTGCTTCTACCACAGCCTTTGCTTTTGCCTTCCTACCTTCCCTATTCAGTTTTGACTTTCTGGCTTTCACTCACCCACTTAAGCCAGGTGAAGGAGCTATAACAAAATTTTGAAGCTGAAGTATTCAAAAAGCTTTCCCTTTTGCAAAACAGAAGGAAAAACATATCAAAGGGTGCTGGTTAACATGTTTCACTTCATGTTTCAACTTGCCGTTTTGTTCTATTTCTACTATCGTTTTAAGAGGTATTTTTTACACAACAGGATAACATGCTGCAGCAAAGCTTATGTGCATATGTGGTGACTATCTGCCTGAAAATAATTTATTTGCAAACAAGGAATGAGCATCAACTTTGAAAGAGTCCTGAGTCTTATAATGAATATCCAAGCAAGAAAAAAAAATAAAGAAACTTGAGAGTTTAATGCATTTACTTTCAGAGCCACAGTAAGTGCTCTGCTGTAATGAATATAAGAATCATCCTACAAAAAGGCCAGAGGCATCTCTGGGGTATGAAGTCAGAGCCAAATGCCAGTGCTTAAAGTCCCAAGTACTGAATTGCTGAAATTCAGCATCAACTATTTCCTTGTGAATGTCTGCAAATACAGGAAAAGCTGATTATGCTTTATGATACTCCCCACTTTGCCCCATTACGACACACACAAAACAATAAAGCAACAAGAATTAAGTCATTTTAAAGAGAAAACTGATGACACACAGCAGAAATTCAAACTGAATCCCCTATCCTCCACAGAATTCTGGGATGAGGGTAAAAGAGACATCCTTGTAACACAGACCACCACACTGTTCTACTCAAACCTAACCTACGATGATATGTCTGTAAAAACCATATGCTCAAGAGATTTATTAGAATTTAAAGGACAGACATAGATAACATCTAGGGAAGGCCCCAGGCTCATCACTGATCTACAAAAAAAATCCACCTCAATCAATCAATACAGTTTTCTCTGGTAGTCCCTTTGAGGTCTGTTGCAATCTCATCTCAGCTGTCCAAAAAACTAAACCTGTTCCCACAACAGCACATATAAATACAGAACATAGAACTTCAACACACGGATCATGAGAGAAGATTAACAGGAGTTTAGATCCAAATTTTATTAGGTATCAATAGGTTTGAACAGGCCCTCTGGGGGCTTTTTCCATGGCTCTTCAAAGCATTTTATGCACCACCAGCCTGTGTTAGCTGCTGAATGCTTTTCAAGCTTTCACTGGTTTTAATAGGAGGTTCTGAACACTTCTGAAGAACTGGCCACAGCTCATCCTCTAGGCAGCATTGCAAGGCAGAGCAAGATATTCCTGTTTTAAGAATGTGAAATGCCTATTTGCAGCTCAGGTAACTACTGCTCTTAGATATACCATCATACACAGGAGATAGTACCTACAGAATGAAAAAAATCCTGCAGGCAGCAGTTCTGAAGAAAGCCACAGATACAAAGAGAGAGAAGGTGAGCTAGAAAGCTCTAGTCTTCTTTTTATATATGGTGGTTACACACTTCACTCTGATTAGATATATGGTTTTTACATATACCTAATACATACTTTTACATACATAACATTTTACACTCTCACTGTTTACTTTTTACTCACTTTCTCAAAGTAACACATGCTGAAACTACAAGCCAAATATCTACTCTAGGATTTTATCTGTTATTAACAAAACCTTTCTTCCTAGTGAAGATATTACGCCCATATTTGAAGACCAAAAATGCTGATTAATTACATTCCTGTTATTCAAAACCCTGTAGGCAGCAGCTAAACCGACAAGTGTTGCCTTAATTCTGTACTATTGCTTCCCTCAGAAAGTCGATGACCTGCAGTTTTGACAAGCACCATAACGACTTGCAGCTGAAGGTCCGTATTAGCTCTACAAAAAATTATACAGTACCCCATGTTTCTTCTGTTGTCTTTCACTCTCAGAAGACAAAAGAACAGACACAACACACCAGTATCAGACATACTGAGTAAAGGAACAGAACAAAACAGGAAATCCTTCCTTCCAAAAGCTGAAAAGTGATAAATTTGCTACAGATTAACTCAAGGCTGAAAATAAAGAATTACTATTTCTCCTCACAATAAAGTAAGTCAAGAAATCTTGAGTTCTGACTCCCCTACTCATCTGTAAACGTCAACACACATCTCACACCAGAGTCCAGGGTCCACATGTTCCTTTGATTGCTACAACTGCTTTGCAGGGAATGAGCAGGGCAGGAGGAACCTTGTCCTGCTCAGCACACCTGGACACTTACTGGAGTAGTTTGTCCACAGGTGAGGTAAAGTCATCTCAACTGCAGGATGCCACCTATTGTACTTTATTCTTTCAACAATCCAGAGCCTGAGCATTATCAAACTTTAGTTCACACCTGAGTCATATTTGGCTACAATGCCTTTAGTCAAATATTTCAATAGCTTTGCAGTGATACCCATTATATTTATAAACACCACAAACTATGTATAACTAAAGATTGAACTGGACAGATGAGAATATCAGTTTTTCATTGCACTTGCCACACAACCTAAGAACCACACCAAAAAGCTGCTGCATATAAATCAACTATTAAAATGGAGAAAAATTTAATTAAATGCCTGTAGAGAAGTTTAATTTCTTTTCTTTTTTTTTTTAGATTACACAACCAAAGACAGCATATTACACACTCAAAGATTTCTCTGGGAAATGACCTATCAGCAGTAATTTGACTGCATTTCTACTTCCTGCATTTCACAATTTCCATGAATACGTAATAAAAAACTCTAGCTACCTTTCAAAGAATAGCTAAGTCTAACAACTGAATTTCCCATTTTAAACACTGCAAAGCACAGGGAATAGAAGCTGTGCAGATAGTATCAGGAAATACAACTATATCTTGCTAATTCTGTGCTAGCAAAACTATTGTTAAACTGTAAATAGCAAGCAGGAACAGTTACAGAAGTTAACCTAGTTGCCGCAACATTCCCTTTAAAAACAGAAGTGAGAAAACTAGAAGATTACAGCCAAGTACATGACACTTAGTTACTTGTCTGTATGCTAGAAGATATGCACTCAGACCTGAGAGCTGTTAACAGATCCTTAAATTCAAGGCCAGTAGCAAAGCTATCGCTGTTTAACAGATGACCAGAGTTTCTTTCACTATCCTACTAAGATTCCAAAAGGTTCCAAGTCCTACACAATCCAGTGCCAACGAAGAACAAGAAACCCACACTCCAAGCCCCACCAGAGCACCAGCTGCTGCAGATTAACTACCTTCATTTTTACTGTGTGTTTGACTTGAGAAACTTTCATGTAACTCTCAATTCCACTTTAGAAAAAAAACCCAAAACCTTTCAGTTTTCCTCATGTTTCAAGAGGTTTCAGGATATTAAGAGTAATTTTACATGAAACATTCTTTTTCTCTTAGTATGTTTATATCTCAGAACAGGTTGCTGCTCTTTGGCATTACTAATGAGATAGATTTTATACTGCTGATTGCTTCTTGGAAACCACAAGTTATTTAAACATCTTTTCTTAGTTCAAGCTAAATGTTTTGCTTTTTCAGAACAGTTGTTCCAGTTCTACTTAATGAATGCAAGTGAACCAGTTAACATCACTTTTTCCTCATTGAGATCACAAATAAAAACTACCATATATTATCTATTTTGTCTGGGCACACCCATATTTAGGTGTAATGGTGACCATAGACAGAGTATGCATAAATACATACAATTTCAAATCCTAAGAAAAATAAAAATAAAAAAATCCTGAGCCAAGGCTGAATTTAGTTTATTTAGAGCTTTTCCTTTTTCTTTTTCATACATATGTATCATTGTATGAAGTTAAGCCAGTTGTACCACACCTAATACATACAACAGGCTATTAAGCAGAAATCACACCCCTAAGTAGTTTCTAACAGTACTTAAGAGCTCTGCACTTTCAAAAGAGTACCTACAGTGCCCTAGGTTGTGTGGAACCCACCAGTGACAATAGCTCCACTGTATGAGCACTACTGGTGTGCTGGGGTCTTTGTATGTAGACTCCTATGTTTAGTCAGAAAGAGAAACAAAGTGTTATTGTGAAGTTCTAATTTGCCAGTTACACCAAAACATTAGTCAGATTTCCAAACATCCATAGCATGGAATTTCAAGTTTGTCTCTACAGGTTATAAGGGGTTTATGACAACCACATAACTTCCTTTCTCAATTTAAGAAGAAATGCACACATGTCCCACACCTCATGCAATAAGTGTTTTTCTTTATTAGACAGAAATGTCTTTTCTACCTCAATTTGAGGGAGGGATAGTCCCTAAAGCTAGGGAAGATGATGCTGTTTGCTGCATAGATTGTGACCTCATTTCTGAAGAAATACAGCTATCCATCTGCCTATGACTTAAGTTAAAACACTGGAAAGCTATAAAAGTCAGCACAGATAAAACATTATGTTGCAGAAGAGTCAACTTTTCTTCGTAACACGACATGAAGCCAATAACTTACTCTTCATTACGATGCATTCTATTGCTTTCTAGGGAAGGCAAGAGCTACTCCCTTCTATCTTTTAACAGTATATAATTTTAACACAATTTCCCAGTATATTTCTTTGTTAATACAGGAGCACATGAGTACACCTAACATTGTTTCTCATCCACACATAGGGTTTTATACCAAGTGTTCTGCCTTTAAATAAAGAGTTTTAACAGTTCAGTCTGATAAAGAACTAACATGAGTACTTCTTTAAGGAAATGGAGATTTAGGGGGAGGAAGGAGAGGAAGAGAGTTGTTTGTTTCAGTTGCAGGAAAGATCAAAACAAAGATGTTCAGGTTGAAAAGAGAACATAAAAAGATGATTCGAAACTGGAATTTCCACTCCCTAAATCTGCAAACTTATGTCCCCTTGTTAGTCTTCATCCTTCAGGCTTGAAGTTTTCAAAGTTACCCTAACCTTAAACTCTTGAGAGAGGCTTTCATGGCTTATCATTTTATACCCTGTAAGAGAGAAGCTACTGTTTTTCTCAGTTACAGTTCCTTCTAACAACACTAGAGAGCTTGCCAATGTAATGATACTAAGACAATTCACAAAAAACAGAACTGAAGAAACAGAGACACATAATGCAGAAATCAAGAATGCTATTTATCCAGGCATTTCTCCACAAACACTTTAGATTTTCTTCAAAGCTCTTTTGTAGTCAGACAATGCAGACATATATGCAAGTAATTTTCCTCCTGAAGTCTAGCAAACAGGATTTTAATCACCAAGTGGAAAATAACTAGTAGTTAATAATGAACAATATTAGGAAAACTCCCTCCCCCCATTTCAGACATCTATACTAATAGAAACAAAGGATATCCTTTCTTTAAAAAACGTTTTCCTGTGGAGTCCCTTTTTCTTTAAGGCTATATGTCTAACAGTGTTTTGGCAGAGGATGGATGAGCTGAATGTGTCTCCTCAGTGAGCTGAATGCCTCTTCTATCAAAAGATGTAATTATTCCTTTTTAAAGCAGGGAACATATAAGCTTGCATCATTTTGCACATGTTTTTCCTCCGCTGAGCAAAAGCAAATATAAAAGACTAATTCTTGGCATTAAAGGAGGAAGTGCCACAAAAAAAGTACTGACTTTTAAAGTTCACAAGGACTGCCCTAACAGCCACATTTTTTCCCCTTTTTCCTCCGATTAGGAGAGAATTTCTCAGGAACCACAAAGCCAAAGTGTCCTTTAGACAACATGAAGTGGCCAATACCTGTTGTAGAAAGGCTGAAAGACACAAGAGTGATCCTATTTTACATATAAGTCTGGGACACATTCCTCCACCGCTATAAGATGATGCAACTCCATTAAATCAAGAAGTTACGTGTACTTAAACTGGCAATGACCCCTTACCTTACAAAACAGTTTATTGTTCTCCTCACAGCAGGTAAAGACTCTTTTGGTGGAGTGATACATTTTTATTGTTGAGTCAGTCTCTCACCTTGCATAGACTGCCTTATGTTTAGCCTTAGATTTCATTTGAAAGAAGACGATACTTCCAGAGACATTAAAAGGAAAATTGACTTTTTTTTTTTTACTTCTCCACAGAAGGATGTTAGGTCTCTCAAGCAGCCACAACTACAAAGAAGTGGTAAATTCTGAGTTTACCAAATTAGGCTTAATTCCTTATTACTCAAGATCCAGGAGTTCCTCCATAGCAATTACAGGCAAGTTGCATCCCTTTGGGCAGCATAGGTGAAATAACAGGAAAAGAGATTCTTTTACTGCTTCTGAATTTGAGAGAAGTAGTTGCTTCCAAAGAGTTCATTTTGTTAAGGTCATTAATCTTCCCTAGTGCTCTCACCTGATTTCAACTCTGAATCTAACATTTAACCAACACAGCTCAAACCCCTGTGAAGAAAAAGCAACAACTTCCCTTTTCTCTCCTCTGCAGACCACTTTAAAGTTGTCACTTTCAAACATACCCACAGTCCTGTATTTGCAAAAAAACAGTCTTGAAAGACAGAAAAAAGTACAGTCCAGGGGAAAGACATTTACTCTTACTTAAGTCATCTCCTGGACTAGCATTTGAAGATACTAAAATAGAAAAGTGCTAGAAATAGACACTTCAAATAGCTGCCTCCTCTCCTCCATGCAGGTGGGAGATCTTCCAGAGACCCATGTAGACTGATGGAGATTAAACCTTTTTAATTGCATAGCATTACATTACCTCACACTAGTGGACTGAAGGGATGTACACAATGGTGTAGTCCAGCATACCAGGATTCACAGTGCCAAATATCCTCGAAAGGACAATTTGCATCCACAAGAACTGATCTTTCATCAAACAGGCAGTTTCATATACAAATTTTAATAATAAAAAAGGGCTAGAAATAAAGAATAAACAGAAATGCAGCTTCTCTGGATCACCTTTTATCTGTTTTGCCTAATATTTAAGCATTACACTCTTTGTAGTATGTATAATTTGCTTCTTCCTACCTGTGTACCAAAACAAAGAGAGGCTGACCTAACCCAAGGATTTCTCCCAACCAGTTCTCAACTATCATGATAACGTGCAAGCAAAACACAAAGGCCTTTAATTTCCCTCATGTAGTTTATGTCAGAGCTAAACTGCACTTGCTTTATTACACTGAAAAATGCAAGTGTACCCATTGCGCATAAACAAACTCAGACTTTGATACTTTTAGTTGCATAAAATCTTTAGCACATAGAAAAGCACTATCCAGTCAATTATTCACTTATACTTGGATGGGTTTCTGCTCAAATCTTTAAGTCACACTGATCTACATAGTTTTTCCTGCATATTCTAACCACATTTCCTCTTGTGCTTTCTTTTGAAATTCTTGAGGCAGTCTGATAAGCAATTCCATCTTCTGCCATGAACTCAATGACTGTATTTTGAAATATGTCTGTCACCTATATTTTTGATTTGTAACTCTTTTTCCCCAGAATTTAGATTGATTTACTTTGAAATTGAAAGCCTGTTCTTATCATAGCATTTCACTCACAGCTCCCCTTTAAAAGAATTAAAGAGGAAGAATCAAAAGAGCTAGATTTATGATAAGCTATAAACTATGCTCTGACCAAAGTCATATGATTATAACAGTAGAAGTTTTAATTTTTTTTCCCCTCAATGACATACACCCAGGATTGGCATAAACTAGTTTTCATCAGGAACAAAACAAGATTATTTAGGAATTTCACTGAAGTAACCTGATTTCTAAAAGCAAATCTTTCTGAGAGTAGCTTTTTGTTTGGAGGTGCACAAAAACTTAGGTAAGTTTAGGCTGGAAAAGTGCATTTGGTTTTTTATCCTAAAATACAAGGGGCATTGAGAATCTTACATAGCTTGGTCATATCCTTTTCCTTACTTTTGTATTCAGTTGCAAATCTCCTGTGGCATGAGTCACATCTCTCTAAAAGCATGCATACAGTAGTCAGCAGAATCCCCTGACCATATTAATGCACTAGAAAGAGAAACTTTTTTGTTCCTAAAGTCACCTTGAAAAAAGGGGGTTCAAGAGTCATCAGAAGAGACCCAAAGTCCATTAAAAATAAACAGCAGTTTGAAATTAATGTAGTTATGAGATGTGGAAAGAGTATCTGATTGGAATGCTGATGTTCTAAATCAAGTCTCAAAAATAAGAGGGCTGAGCTGGCAAATGGCAGCCCTGCTGTAACTGAAATGTACTGTCTTGCTATATTTAAAGACAATACCTCAACAGTTAAGTATTAAAACATTCTAAGAGAGATAAATAAGTGTAAGACACAGGCAAATATCCTTGGTTATTTAACCATCCTGAAAGCAGTGTGGAAGTGTGAGGGTGAGTTCAAAGGTCAAACTCTTCTTTCAGCTTCTTGCAAAGAAAAGAAAGCTTAGCCCATTCCACCTTAGGGAAGGGGGGGGCTGTTCTTTCCATATGCCAGCGGTAGTCACAGCATCTCGTAACACAGGAAAGAGGTAGTGTATCTACATATACAGTGCATTCCAAATCAAATCTCTGATTAGAAAGAATTGGGACAACAAAAAGTCCCAAAGAACAAAGGGAAGTTAAAATGTGCTTAACATTTCCCCTGAATTTCTTAATTACAAACTCTCAGATTTCTGTAACTTTTAAGTTTCTTGTAATCAGCATTTTGAAAGGTCTAAGTGAAATCTACAGTTCCCTTTTAAAATAATTTCCCCCTGATCACAGTAATAATTCAGCACTTTGTTCATATAAAATATGATATTAAACAAGGTTTTACATGAAAATACTGTAGTAAGGGAAAGACAGATACTGAAGATTAGCAATAAGTGCTCAAAAAGGAATTTTTTGAGAGTGAACTAATGAAAGGGGAAACCAAAAAGTAACCTTTTGTGTAAGACAGTCTGATAAAAGGTGCTAAAGTTTATTATCCTCCTCTTTCTAGCCCTTACCCTAAATCTTGCTCTCTCCACCCCTTCCAAAACAAAGCAAAACAAAAAAACACATTCAGTTAAAATTAAAGAAAAAAAAATTAAAAAAAATCCTCTCCTCTAATCCAAAGCCTGGAAGCCATTCTCTAAAGACGACTTAATATGAAACTTTGTTTACAAGATACAAATATAGCCTTCTTACCACATTCAAAAACAGAAAACATCCACTTATTTAAAGAAATGGGTTTTTTCTATTTTGATCAACAAGGATGTAGGTATTCATTTTAAATTTAAACTTGGCCCCAATAGTGCCATATGAATGCTCTAAGCTCATATATGATATGCACTGTTTAAGAATGTTTAAACAAAGGAAGTAGGAAAAGCTTCAAAATACACAGCAAAACTTAATGGCTTCAATTTTAAAATATATGCTGATTGCAGCATGACAAAATTATTCTCTTATGCTTACAGCCAGTCTTCAGAAAGAATAAGTGCAGTCAGTGTACTAATTTGTCCCACTGGAAATTCTGTATAAAACATCTACCTAAAATAAACAAGGCTTCGCAGCAAGAATCGTCAGTTGCCATTAAGGACACACCTTAAAGTTCTTACCACACAGTAACTAAACAAGTACAAACTAGTGGTGACTGTTTGTTACTTTTGTCTTAAAAGTTAATGAGATCAATTCACCCCTCACTATCAGATCTTCAGATAATTTTCTCAAAAATGCAAGAGACAAACAACCCCCAAACACGAATATCCAGGATTTAAGTGTCTGATGTTTTATCACAACGTCTAAGGTTGTTATAAAGACGAACATAAAGATGAACATTTAAACCTGACACCACGTAATACTAAAAGGTAAAATGCTTAACTGCTCAGAATACTAGTGCTCTGGTACTGGAAGGCAGCTGTTGTTCCCCTGCCTTTTCTTTTGTTGTGCTTAATCTCATGTCAAGTCATTCAACCAACTCCAAAGCGATGAAGACATAATTGAAAACCTTAACTAAAAAACTGATCTACTGTTCTTAAGTAGCTGTATATACCGTTTAACGATTAAAAAAGGCTAACATATAAAACAGCAGCAGTAGAATTTAAATCAGCAACTCTGGTGCATGCAGAAGAGTTGCTTGGCTGTAGGCCAAGCCAATCAATAATCACTGTAATAGCTATGTTTCTAAAGTTATTTTTCATATTCACCAGCCTAAAAACTTAAAGCCAAAACTCATGCTGATTTCGAGAACGAGCTGTGAGATATAAAACCCAAATATTTTGCACAGAATTACAATACTTCTCATTAAAAAAATGTTACAGAAAGATTAGTGATCACAAAGCCACATTCCTGCCACAGATCTTAAAATATTGACTCAGTTACAGAACTAGTAAAGGGGAAGAAAAAATGCCTCCTCCACCCTTTCCCTCTTCCCTCTCCCTCTGCCAAAGAATGCAGTTTATCCTACTTATTTGAAACTGTCCTTTTGTATTATCCAAGGAAACATTTAAACCTTAGTGTGGACATCACAAATTAAAGTATTAGTCGTATTCCCAAACCTACAGTTAATAAGAGCTCCTAAGAGCAATAAAACATGGCGTTAAAGCATTTGCAAGCCATTGTCATAGCACTGTGCTCTGATACCTTTGCAGACGCAAAACCAGCCCCCACCAACCATGTAAGCACTGGTCAGCAAGTCAATGCCTGCTATTCAACTTGTAGTTAGGCGTTTTATTTCTGTGTCTTCCAGATCATATCACTCCTGCATTTCAGGGCCTAATAAAATGTGAAGAATGATATGCTCCTTCTCTCTCCTTGCATCTGAAACTGCGTTATTTCCCTCTCTTCTTTTTCACACATTCTTACAAAAACTTCCCTTTTCACATACTTCTATAAGAAAATATTTCACTGCATCTACTTCAGTTCCCATTTCTATTTTCGATTTTCACTAGATCTTTCTGCTACTGCCTCCCCCTCAAACCCACTGGTAGAAACTGATGTAGTTTTAAAGCTCTCAAGGTCATTTCAGAAATGGAAAAAAAAAAATGTTACCTTAAAAAACATTTAAACACACAAAACCCCCTAAACTAAACCCTTTTCAAATTCAAACGCCTTTCATCAGCAGATCAATAACCCAACATAAAGATTTTTGTTCACCACCACTTCAAAACTATTACACTCCAATTCAAATACTTACAGGGAGTCACACAGCACATTTTATGGGATGGCTCATTAGAGCACACACAGACCTTACTTTGGCTGCAGGTTTTCTGTGTGGGAAACAAACAAACAAAAAACCCACACACACACACCCAGAAAGTCCAGTGGGTATCACGGAACAGGAATGAAATCCAATCTCTAGATATTCTAGAATTTGATTGTCCCCACTTGGCAACCTCTTTTGTTGCTTAAGAAGTCAGTTGAGACTTAATTATTTATTTTCTAAACTTCCTATTCCTCTTTAAAAAAAAAAAAAAAAAAAAAAAAAAAGAACACGATGCCAAAGAAATTATCAGGAAGGGCTCAGTCTTTAGAAGACAAAGGTAAACGAAACAAAAACTAGCAAAACGGATCAATAAACTTTTCATTAGCAAGCCCCCCCTTCCTCCGCCTCATGAGCCACTTACTACAAATCCTTCTTCCAGGATCATCTTTGACTCACAAAGAAATAAGTCTCTTCCCGCTCCACCCCCACCACCACCCGGCAGAAAAGAACCCCCAAAACCCAGGCTCGACGCCTGGAGTATTGAAAAGCAAACACCCAGGTATAGGAGGGAAGTTTCAGACACCTACTTGTGGGGGG
>NDXB01004855.1:447026-490950 GCA_002631895.1 Agapornis roseicollis | reverse complement strand
GGGGGGCGCCCGGCCCCCCCGGGGCCGGGGGGGGGGGGGGGGGGGGGGGAGCAGGAGGAGGACAGACGGGCCGGAGCCCCCTGGAAGTTGACCCCCAGCCCTCCCTCACCTGTGCCCGGGCCGCCTCCCCCGGCCGGCATCCTGAGGTGGGGGCGGAGGGAGGAGGGGAGAGGGGGCGGCCGCCCGCGGTGCCGCCGGAGCCCGGACTCGGCGGCGCTGGCGCTCGGGGCACTGTTTGTAAACCGCTCCCGCGGCAGCTGTTGCTGGGGCAGCCCCCGCCGCTCGGCCACGCCCCGCCGCGCAGGCCACACCCCGCCGCGCAGGCCACGCCCCTCGCTTGACGCAGGCCACGCCCCCTCCCCGGTGGGGCGGGCGGTCTGGGTGTAGGCGGTGAGGCCTGGTCCCCACGCGAAGGTTTGCGGCCGGGCCTGCTGGTGAGGATGGTACCACCGCGAGTGCCCGGTCCCTTTGTGCCGCCGCCGTGCGAGGGGGAAGCTCGAGAAACGGCAGCGATTGAGCGGCCCCGTAACAGCGGCGGGTCGGGGCCCGGGCGGCCTTTGTGTGTTGTGATGCGGGGGGACTCGACGATAGCATCGCTCTGAATAACAAAGCGCGGCGGAGGGCCGTTACATAAAGCCTTATATTGCCTGACATAAGCGTATGCCCGGCAGGGGCCATTAGGGGTCTTGCCTGTGCTTTGTAAATGTAAATAAAGGCGATGCACGTCCTAAATGGTGTCCATCGGGTTCCTTGGGTGAGTCCTTGAGGGGTGAGATGGCAGTCGCTGGCTTGCCCTGAGGAGATCGAGGGCCTGCAGTTCAGCAAGTGGGCCCCACATTGGGGAGGCTGCCTCTTGGGGAGGGGAAGCAACATGGAAACCTGGCCATTTGCTGCAGACATGGCCCGAAAGGCCAGGGATTCATGTATTTTGCATTTCTTTCAACAGTCGTAAGCACTCAGCTGTTCCATCTGGCATAGCACTGCTTCTTGTCCAGAGGTATGGACGCCAAAGTGGAATTAAACAGCAGACAAAGACTTAATATATATTTTTTTTCCTAGTATTCCCGTTGGAACTGAGGAGCTTTTTAGGAGTTAAATGCGGTCTGTGATCCTGTTCGCAAAATGCTTAATCTCTGCTAGACTCTGAGGTTAGCACCTTCTTTAAGTAAATGGGTTAAGAAGTGAGTTTCCATGTGGTCTCTCCCCTTGTTTTTTCCCCCCAAAGACACACAGAGACCTGTTAAAGTCAGTTTAGTTTACATCAGTAGGTTTAGATCACACCCAGTGGCTTATTTGCTTCAATATAAAATCATCCTTCCTGAATTGCCGACATTTCTAAAGTAATGGCAACTAAAATTATGTGGGGGTTGTTTTATAGTTTTCTCAAAATGTTCTGAATGTTAAAAAATCTCTGTGTAACACAAGAGCACAGGGTTTTGCCTTATTCTGCTTCTTCACAGTTTTTCAGGCATTAAGCCTTGATCCTCCCACTGCCCAAAATGGTCCAAGAGGTTTAAATTGATACAGAAGGGAACTGTTGTAGGGCTTCTTGCATGATGACCAATTTCAGTTGTTTTTATAAGTGTGATTTTTTCTTGCAGTATGATGTGTCCAAGTGAGGTGTTTATACATGCATGCAAAATATTCCACTGCATTGCAAGAGCATCACATTTCTTTGTAACTTGCTGCGCACAAATTTGTACTATGTGACCAAACCTGATCCCACAAACACTCCCAAGTTTAAGCGCAGGAATAGGCCAGTACACTTAAGTGGGACTTGCTGTGTAAGTTGAATTATCGATTATCTACAATTGGCAGCATGGCAAGAACAAAGCAGAACTTCGCTGGAAATGGGTGTGGGAGTTACCAGTTCTGCTACACCCAATGTGGGGCATCATGTGAACCTCTTAGCAATCAGGACTGTTAAAAAACTGGGGAGGTTTACTGGTTTTTTATCTTAGTGACTTGAAAGTCCTTATATTGAAGAGTTGCAAACAGCTTCAGTGCTCACAAAAGTAAAAATATTAAACACGTGCTTTCACTCTGTGTCTCCTGAAAGACTTTGCAGTGTCAGGTTTTGCACTATTTCTTGCTCTCACGGCATACCAAAACACATTACTCCCCCTCCCCCTTTCTTTTTTTACCCCTTTTTAAAGGTTTTACTTTTCCAGGTGAAATACACTGGCCTTCTTGATCACAAGGGGTGTTTCTTTGGAGGCAGGAACCGGGATGACTGTAAACATGATTTAACAGAGAACACAGAAGCCGTGTGGTTTTTATCCACTGAGGTATGGTACCTCTGTGGAAAACAGAAGAAAATAAAAAGACTGTTTCAGGAAAAAATCAGAAGTTCAGAATATCTTAAAACTTCTCTTTTTTCCCCTCAAAGTGTATCGTATAATACCACATTACTTAAGGGAAATGAAAACATCCAATTTATTTTTACAGATTAACCACAGTGATCTCCATGATTTGTGCTTATGGCGCTGGAAATGTTTGATACGAGGCAAGGGCCAACTTGTAAAAATAAATCTTTGATTTTCTTCTCCCTTTGTTTTGCCTTGTGTTGAGTACATTCGCTGCCTTTCTGGAGAAGCTTCAGCAATCAATGTATTATGTATGAAGTAAAAACTTATACAACAAATGCACTGACAGACCTGTGTTTACTGTTCTGCACTATATGTTACTACACAGTCTTGCAATATTAAACCAAGCCCCAAACTAGACTTTGGAACCAGGCAGCATGCCCAAAATTGTGATAATCTCCTCCATAACAACAGGAAAAAATAAAATAATATTGCTGAAATCTGAAAAGTTTCCTTTCAGTCTCCAAATTCCTAATGTACTTAAATTTATTAGTTCTTTTAAATTACAGTAAGTACATTTACATTATGTAAAACTCCATTGTAACAGTCTTGCAAACTGGCTCAAGTCCTGCTCTTCTGCATTGCTCACATGAGAAAACGCTCACTGTCGGAGAGATTGAAAACAGAGCTGATCAGGCAACAGGAAGCCTTTACCTAAATTTAAAGTCTTTCAAGGCTTACTGTGGATGTTTGTCTCAGAAAAACTGACCTGAGTAGCAAAATACCCAGTCTATACCTGGCAGCAGGAGATCAGCCAAGTTTCATTCTTTTGCACAGGGACTCTCATTTTAGATTCATATTTAGACAGCTATTAAATCTGGCCCGTCGTGTGGTTAAGGCACAAATGGGATTTAGGGGATCTGGGCTCAGTCCCAGCTCTGCCACAGACTTCCTGTGTGATCTTGGGCAAGTCTTCTCACAGGGCTCACAAAATTTGGCAGTTGTTTTTTTTTAAGCCCGTGCTCCAGCCGTCAAGTCATTACATGAAATTCTCTGTTTGCTGGCATGAATAGATAAATAAAGCCAATACACACTGTTTTAGCGTTTCAAGAGATAAGCTTGAAACCACGATCAGAGTGTAACCTAATGGCTTCAGAGTTAGGGAACAAACTTTAGAAGTCCTTTTTAAAATTACTTTGGACACTGGGGCCATGAGTTGTAATACAAAAATTCTGCAGTCTTCATTAGTGCACAGCAGTTTCTATTTGTAAAATCAGGGTCATTTTCCTTCCTTGCTTACAGAATTCTTCATGAAGTGTTTGTGCAATGTTCAGATGAGACTGAGACTAGAAAATAAACAGAGCCTCTTATGAGAAAGCTTTATCAGTGTTTTGTGGCTTGGTTTTTTGCATTTCCCCTTTGCACAAATTACTTCTTTCAGCATTATTTCAGCAGCAAGTAAAAGAAAATCCCGTTGTGTCAGATGACTCTCCTGGTTTTGCCTCTGCAGAAGCACAGGCAGTAGTATGTTTACAGGAAACGCCTGCTGCAGAGGCACTCTGGTAGTTAGACACGGTCTCAGATTTGACTAACATGCTCACATGATTAGATTTACTAAATGAAGACACAGATGAGACGCTGATGAGAAAGCTGCCAGCAATCAGGTTCTTGCAACATCAGATAATCCATGAAGCGACTTTGTGCAGTAACCATGCAGAAGGCTCCCTGCGCCCTCCCCCCCAAGAATGTGCCTGCCTGTTGCATTAGTAACTATCTCCTCAACCCATATTCAGTTACCAGGCTCCCTCTCATCAACAGCAGCTCTTTTTTTCTGTACACCACCCCCCCCCCGCATTCTAGACCAAAGTGCTGCATTCGTTAAATACACATTTGTAGGTATTTTTATGCTCAGCTAAAATTTGAGGGTTTAGTTACTTTCTAAGCAGCACATTTAACATAGAACAGTTTATTTTTATAATCAGAAAGAAATTGCAGGGGTTTTCTTACACTGGTTTATACATCCTGTCTGTATAAACTCATAGATTTCAAGTCCTGCGAGGCACGTTGACAGTACAGCCATTAAAGATTTTCTGTTTGACCTTGATTTTGTTTTTGCTGCGTATGAACTTTAACAGACTTGAAGCATGACATGTCTTTTCCTATCCTATGTGTACTCTGCTAAATAAAAAGTAAAGACATGTAAACAGAAGCTTGTTCAATAGCATGTAGATTTGTCAAAGAAAATATATCACTTTCCTGAAACTCATTTTGCTCAATCTACAGTTTTGTTCCTGTACTTTGTTCTGCAAATGGATCCTTTTCGAAATGACAGCATATCATGATGTGTATGTTCACTTTTCTTGTAACTCATGGGGTGAAAGATCTCTGTGATCTTACTGCTACTTATTCAAGCACACATTAGTTGTTTGATAAGGTATATGACAATAGCAATAGCAGCAGCATTGTTTCTACTGAAGTGATAGAGAATAACGATTTGTGTGGAGAAGTAATATCTTTTCTTAGATGTAGCTGGAAGGGAGAGGAGCTTTCAGTGACTCAAGCACTTCCTCAGGACTGAAAACAGAAACAAACTTTAAGCACTCCTGAGTTAGTGCTGTGCAGTGAACAGAGACAAATACATCAGGGAAATACAAATGATGTAAAAAAGGCTGCTTGAGAAGATAAACAAACCGAAGATAATGAAGTCATACCCTCTGCCCAGAATGGGTCAGTTATCTGCTCCAGAGGCCCTCAACTTCTGTAACTTTCCAAATTGTCCTTCCTCATATCACACAGCCTTTCCTTTAAATATCAAGAGTCAGACCTAGAGTGACTTAATCCTCTCCCTTCCTTGATTAGTTTGAGCTTCCAGTCTTCTTGCTCTTAGTTTATAAACTACTTTCCATTGCTTGCATATGCAAAACAAAAGCACATTCTCTGTGCTGATTAGCACCTGACACTGTTCTTCAATTAAAAAAAGAAGTCTGATATTAAGAGCCCAACCCCAAGCTGACTACTCACACATACAGAGGTAGGTGTACACTGAACTGGTTCTAAAACTGAAGCCTAAATATATTGGTTTGATATGATGACATGCTTAAATTGTGTATTTGTTAATACAACTTTCCTCATGGCATTAATGAGTTGTTCTTACAAAGTAAGCTGATCTATACCAAAAAGTCAAGATCTTGTAGAGCTCACAAGTCTGCAAGAGTTTTACAGCCACATCTAAATTCTGACTCTTGTGCTGTGCTGTAGGTGTAATTCATATGCCACCTTTTCCCCCACTTCTCCTTTTAGGGGTCATTTTCCATTTTGCCCTCTGTTAAAGAAGTTTGCCTCTTCTTTGTTTTGATCTTAAACAAATTGAAACAAAATTTCAGACACACCAATAGTATTTGTAACAGGGCTTATCATCAAAATAATGCAAGTAGCCTCTTAGGAGTTTCACAAGATGTTCCCAGACTGAAGAAGGCATCTTTAGGTTAATTCCTTTACTTTCCATGGCATGCTCCAGGGGCATTTGAAGACCAAAACTGCCTTAAAGGGTGGCAGTTACTGCTGCTTGTATTTGTGATGCAGAGGAAGATCCCTAAGAACTAGCCCATGGGCAAGGAAACAGAATACCTGCCTTACGATATCAGAGAGACTGAAGACATCTCTGCATGTTAATTCAAAATCAAGGAAGTATTACTTTTGTAAAGGTTTTTATGTAAGATTACCCCAAATTCAGCCAGCAGTAATCCCTGGGAACAACAATTGGCTGTCTGGGACATACTTTTGCAAAAGTATTTACCTTCGAGCATGTCCTCACACTCGGCTATAATGCTCCTCCTGCCTGAATTGTAAAGCAGAGAGAAAGGGATACAAAAAGTCATTTTGCGATTCTTTCCAAAACTTTCACAGTGTTAAAAATAATAATTTTCATAAACTGTAAGTGCTGGTACATCAATAATGGATGATGGGATTCTTGCACACATGTTTATTAATTTATAAACACCACACAGCCTCAGAATGAAAGGTGCTCTATAAATAGAAAGCTAATATCGATCAGTCCTGACGTGGTTCTTGGAGGATTGCAATGGTTTTGGGGTTTTGTTGGTTTGTTTGTTTTGTTGTTTTTTTTTTCCCCTGCCTTTTCCTAATCTGATAACAGAATTCCCTGAGCTTGGCTCTTTGTTATCATTATTTGTTTCTTCCTATTGTACCTTCATCAACACTTCCGCCTTGTATCAGAAATGCAGGAATTAAAATCTGAGGCTTCTTACCGTTGAGAATGCCAGAGAACTGGAATAACAAAAATGTGCATTTGAAAGGTTATAAAAAAAGACAGGCAATTGTTTAAACTGAGGTATTAGCATGACAGTTGACAAAGGCATGGTATGTTGCCAGATCTCGCTGGTTTCTAATGCCAGTTAATGAGAACAAGTATTCCTTGATCTGAGCAGAGGGAGAGCTATCTCACGTGTCTTTACACACACAGCAAACGTGCTTCCCCATTTTGAGAATTATTGTTCCGACACCATAAGAAGATATCGTTTTACTTCAAAACACGTTCGATTCCCCCCCCACACACACAACTGACTCGTAACCTGATCCCTGCCTTTGCATTTGTTATGTTTATTTGATTCACATTTCTCTGCTTCCCTCTTCTTGCAGAAACAACGTCCTTGCAACTGTTTGAGACCAGTCAGCAGTCGGTGCTCTGATAAACAGGTGATGAACACTTGCCATCTATGCTGTGGGTGAAAGGGGGAGGGGGAACAAGAAAAAAAAAACCCAACACACTTCCCAGATCTAAGAAGCTTTCAAGTAACTTTCGAAAACAAGTCCAAAGCGCAGCCTCTTTGCACAGTTTCCACAATTATGACTTGCACCAAAGCCTCACAAACAATCCTGCGAGGGGAGTTTTGCCAGGCTGCTGCCAATGCTCTGGCTCAGCCCACTCTCAAGAACCAACCTGTGTTAGAAAATCCTGTCACATTATAATGTGTGTAAGATGCTCCTGCTTACCTAGTGTGCCTTCCTACCTGCCTCCATACCCTGCTCCAGCACAGTTAGATAAGGGGGGAGGCTGAGGCCCCGCTGCTGGTGGTGCCAACAAGAGTCTGTCTACTCAGTGAGGAGGGCTTCAGCTGGTGCATATCAATATCACTATTGCCTTGAATGGAGCTACAGTAATTTCCAGCAGCTGTGACTTCACTGCAGCATTTAAGTATGCTTAAGAGGAGTTTTGATTGTAAAATGTGCTGTTATGTGAGGCCTAAGCTTGCAGTGATGGGCAGGCTGTCCTACAGGCACAGCAGCCCCCCAAAGTCTGCCCATCAGCAAGCAGGATTTCCACTCATGTGGAAGTTCAAAATTTGACATTGGTGTTTTGCTACAATAGAAGTGTTGTAGAGGGGACAGGGTAATGTCTTCCCTGTGCTCTGTTTGTGTCAGGATATTATTCAAAGTAAATCATCAGATTTTGCTTCATTTTTGCCATTGTTACATTATTTCCTGTGTGACTTCTTTTTTTCCCCCCTCAAAAGAAATGAGTTATTACTTAATTTGCTTCATATTGAACTTTTTGAGAGGATTTTTAAAAAAGAAATTAGCAAAGCTGGAGTTTATTTGGCAGTGGGAAAGCCTGCTTTCAAACAAGACACCATGAAGCCTCACAGTAACACATGCAGCTGAGGACATTTTAAGCTTAAACTACTGACATTAGACAAAGAGGAAGGTTACTTGTTCTGTGGAAGCAAATGCAAAAACTAAACCACCAGAAATGAAATTACATGCAGACTTGAAATGTAAACCACTTTCAGTTTATCCATCTGAAAAGGTGTCAGCACAGGTTAAATAGGAGAAGATTTTTATATGGGGCTTTCTTAATATGAGAGTATTTTTCCAAAGTTACAGGATATTGTAGCTTTATAATAATGATGTTTTTATTAACAGTTTTCAGCTTGTGTTTGTGATTAAGAAAACAGGACATTCAGTATAGAGTACATATAATAATTGGAGAGTGCGTGTACTTGCATACTTAGAGGAAAATACATGTTTGTCTGAGGCAGACTGCAGTGACTAGCTATTAATACTGTTGAGAAGCAGACCTCTCTCCCAGGTCTCCTAATAACAGCTTTTGGTGCTGCCAAAATCCTTGCCCAACAGATGCAACCATAGCTTTATCAAGGACTTCTGGTGACACTGTAAACCATGAGAGTGAAAAAATGCTTCCTGCTGCAGACTTCCTGCTTCTGCTGCAGGAACAGCACAGACCAGTTTGTTTCAGATGTTGTGTCTTTATCGGGCTGTGTGGGGAATTAAAGCCTCTAATGCAGCACACAGAGGTTTAGAAAAATGCGTGAACTGGTGATGTTGTGTCCTCTCATGTCGTGTGTGTAGATTTAGACAAACACCTTTAGCTACTGTGGAAAGATAATAGTGAATGTGATTATTTTATACAATATAAAAAGAGCTCCATAATGTGTTCTGCTGTGTATAGGGACCAACATGGATTTAGATACTGTCATCAGGGGTGGATTTTCAAGAGAAAGTAGGAACTCGATGGAGTATTGCAAATGTGCATGAAGTGGCTTTAGGCATGTAATTATTTTAATTCAGGTATGCAAAACAGATAATTGTACATGGAAACAGCTAATTGGGCAAATTTTCATTCCCATTTACCTGTACTCAGAGAGAATCAGAAGAACTCACTGTGAATACATACTGTCTGTATTTTCTACCCGCACCAACGCCAGATGGATCTAAGGTTCTGTATCCTGCTATGTATCCCCATGCAGAACTGTCTTTGAAGTGAGACCACATGGTTTTCTGTGCCCCCGGCCACATCAGCTTTGCTGACCAGCCCCTTTTCCCCTCACGCTTCCCTGGGAGCAGAGCTGGCTGCACTCTTTCTCCATCCCAGGACTCTGCTCTGACTTTCCTGAAGACTTGTTTTCAGTGCTGCCCCCCATTCGGGTACTTTTTAGCTCTGTGCACAAAGGCAGAGAGAAGAAAGGAAACACAAGATGTGTCAAGAGGATTATATTTTGTTTTATTTTAGAAGTTGCAGTGAATATAGATAGGGGAAAAAGCAAGTGTACATATGTACCATGAGATACAGGAATATCTCAATAGGCATTTTACTATACTCTCTGTTTCCCTACCCCTAGCAACATGCTGACAAATCAAGAACTGCCATCCTATATACAGTACTCCAGCTGTCAGCCTTAAGCAGTGCATCTCCTTGCCAGAGTACAGCCTTTCCTTTGTTTCAGCTTTGAAAATAAAATCACAATTTGTAAAATAAAGGGGTAAAGAATTCCTTTCTAAGGCAGGAAAGTCACTAATCCTTGGTAAAGCTTCATAACTGCATTCACTGTTTTGAACAAGAAGCCACATGGTGAATGATAATAGATTTGTAGTAACGGCATGCCCTGTATTTAATGTATTAATAACCAGTTACGTAAAGTCAACAGACTCACTATATGCACCTACTACTTAATTTTAGAAATATTTTCATTGATTTAAATTATCCTCAGTAAGAAAAAAATTGTTCTCTGAGCAGCCTTTGTTTCTACTTGATCATTTTTCAAGGGAGGAAAAAGGCTTTTTGAAGAATTAGCTATATTTCTCTGAAATTTTTGAAGCTAACTCAGAGAGGGTCGTGCTCTATGTTAATGTCTTTGACTTTAATGTTTTGCATCTTAGAAACAGGAATAGGTCAAAGGTAATGTGAGTTTTGTGGGGCATTTGAAAAACGAAGTGTAGGAGTGAGTGACTTACAGAGGCACAATCTGCAAGGTAGCACAAATGATCCACAGTGTAATTAAGTCATAGATGGCTGTAAAAACAAGAGAACCGCTGATGCGTACTGATACAAGTATTCTACACATAGTGGAAGGCATCGCTGGACCCATTCTATAGATGAAGAAACTGAGGCTTGTAGAAGCCCAGTGTTTTCCCCAAGATATGACAAGCATGAGACACAGCCACTGAACGAAGTGTGTAATATCTTTACTGAATACCATACAATAGCCACATCACATCTTCTAACGAACCAAACCCATGGATTTGTCAGTAATTAGCCAAAGGGGGAACAGAATGGGAAACTGCAATACAGTGAGATTAGCTAGGGCTACTCTGTGCTTAGATATTTGCATGCACATCATTTTTTGTCACAAACAAGATGGAGTAAATGGGTTTTTTTTTGTCATTTTTTAGTCAGGAAAAATCCAAGGGCTGGATTTGCCCATTATTTGGCATTTCTGGCTGAAAGGCCAGTGCAATTAGAATTTCTGTGCAATAAGGTTAGGTATATTTTCATACATCCCAGACTCCCATGATGTATGTAGTGGGTGTGCAGGCAGACCTGGTACTGCTTCTCTTGGAAATGTTGGATTTATTGAGCATGTGATGTATGCTTGATTCACACACATGCAGTAAGTTTGATGCCTCTCGAATACATCAGGTTTGTTCTACATGTCATTACACAGTGCATTTGCACCAATTTCTGTCCAGGAAATGCCAGACAGAAATGTATCGACACCAGATTAGCTCTTCATAGCCAAGGAAGTACTGAGTGGATTAGGGAGCTGGGGCTCATGGCTTTGGAGGCAATACCTGTCATTCCCAATGCAAAATCCCAAGGGGAAATATGGGAAATTTTCATTAACGACTCCGATTCATTTCCCCCCCTTTCACTATATATGTTTCTTAGGACTGAATCTATCCAAACCCCCTTTCATCCTACAATATTGAGGAAGTACCAGCCAGGCTGTTTTCCTTGCAAAAGACTGCACAGTGTCACTAAGAGCACAGTTTGGGCCACTGCAGTCAGATGCAGACGACCTTAATCCACGTTCTTCTAAAAAAGGAAACAAAGGAATCCTAATTAGACAGAATATCAAAGAGACTCATCTGGGGCTCTCATTGTTCACAAGCCAACGGTGATTAGGAAAAGTCCATGATTTTAAAAAAGAAAGAAATCCCTGAAACTGCTCCCTAAATTTGTGGAGCGGCTCATTTATAACACAACAGGACAAAATAGTGTGTAACATTTCCAAAGTCTGCTATAAGGATGGTGTCTTGAACTGAAATATTTCTTCATACAAAGGTTGGCACACCAGCTTTACCTTTGACTGAAATGCATAAACTCAAGTATTATTAATACAATACAATGCAAAGCAACAAAAAATAAGAAGTGCTGCAAAAGTAGGAAAACACACGGGGAAATATCTGTTGCCCCAAGACTTATGTTGGGATGGATTTCTAGAAACTTAGGCACTAATTTAAAACTGCTTTATTGCAGATTTAGTTTGAATATCATATCTCGTCAAAAGACAAAGGGTAAGCAGCACTGAAGCGCTGTGTTAAAAGCCGTTGTAGTAATCGAGGTCAGATGTCTCCATGAGCTGAGGAGTATTCAGATGTGTTGCATTTCCCTGGTTCACTTGTAGAATTTTCTTCCCGTGTATGTTTAACTTGCTAAATGATTTGAGAGAATTCAAACCACCTACATTTAATTAGCTTTATAAATCAAAGGTGACAATTCTTTAGTAACCTGAATTATTTCCCTGCATGGCAAGCTAGAAAAATGCTGACAAATTTATTTATTGACCTGTTGTGTTTTGCAAGGACAGCCAATGTTCTATTGATCCAGCTATCCAAAATACTGTAGCAGGGGCAATAACATTCAAGTGCCAGTGTCTCCACATAATCACTATTCTGTACTCTCCCTACCCCAGTGATATCCCTTTAGGAAAATGCAAATGTACCCATCCCCCAGGCCTACCCTCCTCCTGCTTTCAGGAAGGATCTTTATTGTTAGAAATTAAACTGAGTAAAGAGCAGAGATCTTCAGATTTACTGAGCATACAGTTTGCTTTTTGCATCAGAAGTTATCACTGATAACTACTGCTGCAACTTTATATCTTCAAATACAGCTCCCCCATCCCCTGCGCTTTCTATAAGCCTCCCTTTGTATCACCCAGGAATCTGATGCTGCAGTCCTTCATGGGAAAACCTCTATTGAAGTCAATGGGGTTGGCTCCTGATTTCCTTAGGTCTTACTTCTGTAATATACATATTTAAGGCATAGGCTTTTCTTTCTAATGCTTTAAAGTGTGAATGTGCAGAAGTCTCTGGGAGATCAGGATTTCCATTTTTAGTTCATGATAAAATAAAACAAAAAGGAATGAAGACTTCAGTATTTGACCTATTGGGATACCTCACTTGACAATCACTCATGAGTTAGGGTGACAAGGTCACGTTCCTTATTCTTTATTCATTTAACCGTTTTATAATTATAAGTAGCAATGGAAAGCAAGCAATCTCCACAGTTAATAATCTTCCCAGACCCCAGGGTACAGGTCTGGAAATGGAGGAAACAATGGGGAAAAGTTAAAAATTGTTTTCCATAATTTATTACGATCAGGTAAAGGGGAAAAAAAAGTGCATCTTTGGAAATGCATGTTCATCTACTTCTCTAGCAAAATCCATCCTTAACATAGGAGTCAGCGAAAAAAGATACAGAAGACACTAAAAATAAGCCTGCAATATTATTATCCGGTTGATGTTCTCTTTTTTCCCATGTGTATTTTTATGCAAATACTGTTAGTTTTGCCACCTCGAATGATCCTTAATTCCCACTGAAACCTCTGAGAGCCCAAGGTCTCCATCATCACACAATTATTTGATATATTAAAACACGACTATGGACAGGAGGTTAGGCTGTCGTAATTGCTGTGTGTGCCTGGCATTCCCTCTGCATATTTTTGTGTTGCAATGACAAAGGCCACAAGTCAAGAAATCACTTTTGCACATGCTCGAATCCTGTGCTCCTCAAGATCACATTTAAGTGCGTGACCAACTTTAAGTATTACCTTAGCATGTTATTAACCACATGCTTAAGTGTGGGCTCAAATAGAGATGCATTCCTGAATCCAAATCAATCTATCAAAATAGCTGCAGGTGAAAATTCTTCATATGTGCTTTTTGTGTATGTAGTGAAACCTGCATGGTCATACAAGTACAGGCCTGTATCACAGTTTATTTCAGAGGAAAAAAGGAAAGTGTTTAGTTTTATGTGCTATGTGGTTTAGAAGCTGCCTCTGGAAAAGCAGGATTTTTTCCTTTTACGTTGGTTAGATACTGAATGCTTAGAAACGCCAGCAATTAAAAAAATAAACAGAATTTCAATTATGTATCTTTTGCATTTTACTCTGACACCTTTTCTAGACCATTTCCTTATAAAGCCTGTTTCAGACTAATATGTAAATTTAAGAGCAAAATGTTTGTATAACCTGGTAGTTTGAAAATAATCAAAGTGATGCAAAATACATGCTGGGTGCCCAGATGGATAATATTTTGTTTTTCTTTGTGAATGTCTTTTGCCTTAAAGCTAGTGTGAAAAGCTAGAAGAGGGCCCCACATGATTGATCACCACAAGCATCAGAAGGAAGTGATTCACCACAACACTGTAACTGAAACTGCTTCAACACCTGATTGCAAACTTCACACTGGGAGACTAATTAACTGCTGTACCTGCTCAGAGATGCTGTAACACATAGGACACCTTATCTTGTGTAATTCCAGCTGTGAATACCCACTGCTCTGACTATTATTGGTAGAAAGGTGTGTTGGATTCAGAAGTGAATGCAGAAGTTTAAAATATATAGATTTTAATTATAAAACATTAGATTATAGATTAGATCAGCGTCAGGGTTTCCCTACTTTTTCCATGAACTTCATTTCAGGTATAATAGTAACATTTGGGAAACATTTTCAGATTTGGCTGTATTAGGAACATAACAGTCATATTGTTTGAATTTAGGTATAAAACGATACATGAAATATCATCCAGCTACCCATGTGTTGTGCTCATAACTAAGCCAATGTCTCAGCAGATTTATCATCAGAAATACAAGTTTGCAGTCTGCAAACGGAGATAATGCATTCCTAGCAAAGCACTTACATGTAGTGATTAGAAATTATGGAAGAATAGCTGGCTGTGGCGTTATTTTTTAGGGGAAAAGAAAAGACAAATTCTATTCAATAGTTTTCTGTAGCCTGACAATAGCTATATGGCTGCAAATTAACGTACTAAAATACAGGTTCTATAAGCAGTTCCAGCAATGTTTTGTTCCTTTTCACTACAGGGATAATGTCAGTTGTTCTGACAAATAAAATCATTTTCCCTTTCCCTTCTTCTCCTGTTCCCCCCTCCCCCCCAATTAAAAAATAGTTTTGAATACTGTTTCAAACAATACAAAGAAGAAGTCCTGCAAATTGGCAAGAGTTTAGAATGATTTGGCAATAGCAGAGGATAATTACCCTTTGTTCTCATTTTCTAAATGATTCCGATAGTTTGCCATGGTGAGATGAAGAAATGAGTGAGCTGTTTAGGAAAGCAGCATAAAACCCTGTAAACGCAGGGTCACAGTGACATCATTTTGGTGCTTCTAAAAATAAGTGCGCACACAAATCTCCATTACAAAGTTCATTAAGCACCTGTAATAACAGGTACATTTCTCACACATCAAATGGTATTTTCCTTTTCAAAGCCTACTTAATTCTGTATACACAGAGCACTCCAGTCACTTGCATTATTATGTCTCTGAGGGAAGATTTAAGTAAAGAATTTTTTTAACCTGCCCTGTGCATGAACATGTCTATAAACCCCATAGTCCTGTTGTCTATGCAGTATTGGCAAATAAAAGTGCTTGTTTGTCCATGTGCAGATGGGACAGGTGAAACTGCAGGGCTTTCCCTCTTTCCCTTCTCTTTTTCCATGTGCCTTTCTTATATCCATGTTAAAAAGTAGGGAAGAATGGCTGGAAGAAGGAGTGTGTGATGCATGAACACACAGCTGCAAGATCTAAACATACATGACCAGTCGTTTTGCAGCCTCACTAAATTACATATTGCATTGCAGCTTTACCCTAAACTGCCAGCTTCTGGAGATGTTTCCCCATAGGCACACATCTGCATATTTTTAATGTAAATGAGAGTTTGAAGACTAAGCCAAGCTTTGCTGTGTATTTTGCCTTCTGAATTCACAAAAATCCTGAGCTCAGTAACAAACCGGTGATTTCATAGTTAGCAAATTCATTTCATGCGTGTAGACAGTTGGTAGTTTCATCTATAGGTGTTTCCAGTAATAATCAGAAATATCCTTCCTGTTCACAGCGTTTCATTGAGAAAGACAGACTACACATCTGAGGTAGGGCTTCTCCAAATTTCCCTGGCAATCGAACAAGATTTTGAGTCACACTTTCGAGTCATCTGTAATCAGATATTAGATTACTGCTTGAGTGAACTCTAATCCTCTGGGAAGAAAAGAAAAAACTCCAGTATTAAACCATCACAACCCTAAGAAATAAAGTTGTTCTTCCTCTAAAAATAGAGCAAGGAGGAAGTGTCTCCTAAGATACTCTGACCATTCAAACAGAGCCAGAAGCTCAGCTTTGACCTGAAAACAGCAACTCTGGAGGGAAGAGGGAGAGAGATTGAATCATAGCAGCATCCTCCTGGGTCACCTCACTAACACTGGCAGCCACACTGGTGGCTTTCAGGTGTAGACTGTGGCATGGCTGGAGCCACTAAATTAATAGGCCAGTTTCATCAATAGATGACAATTTGCCATCAAAATTAACCTGGGCTGGATTCACATGTAGTTGTTTCTCACTGGTGGGCTTTGCTATTACTGCTTTAATGTTATGACTCAGATTTAAAAATATAGTTTATAAAGTTAAGAAAATAGGTTCCTTGGAAAAATATTTTCTGAAAAGGTCATTTGATCATTCCTCAGAATGTGTTTTCCCTTTTTTTTTTCATTAGGCTGAAAAAGCCCACTATTTTTGATAGCTGTGCAGCTCCTGGGGAAAAAATAAAGTGAGTATAGTCACAAAATTACCAAGTATTAATCTTCCTTACAATAAATTCTAGGTAGTGAAAAAAATGTCCAGGTTCATTGAAACATACAAAAAAAAAAACCTACTTACTACTCCGCTTTGACCCTTACAGAGATTACAGGGGTAAGGACACAGGTTAAACAGTGTCAACATTATGAGTGAGTTTCAGTGCCTGTTTTCAGTGCCAGAGTTTCACTGGGAGTTTTTACTGTGCTTACTGTACCTTGAACATGCCAAATCAGTGTGTAAAATCTAGGGCTTCCGACAGAAGAGCAATGTGAAGTAAGGGGTTTTGTGCATGAAGCTGGTAACACTGAATCTCCTACCTGGGAAGCAGAGTGAGTCATGTCAGTAACAGTCAGAGGAACAGGTCCGTGAACAGAAGAGTTGCAAGAAGCACCACAGCACTGCTGTGAAGGGGAAGGTGACTGGCAAGGCAGAGAGCAGGATGGTCAGTGTGAACCTGAACAACACACACAGGACCAGGCTGTGGCTGCACACGGCTATGATCAGGGATCTTGATAACACACTACAGCTTTATAGCCAAGTGAGAGGGAAGACACTTGGCTTGCAGAGCAGCAGCAGGCTGATGGAGAGAAAGCAGTGTGCATCATTTCATATCACTACCTTCCTCAAAAGCCTCTGGTGATGTCACCCAGCTTCCTCAAGGCAGTGCTGGCCATCGCCTGCCCTCTTCACTCCTTCTGCAGGCTTACAGCAGCAGCTGAGACACCTCCTGCAAGCAAAATACCCCCCACCAAACAGAAACACCCCTGGACTCTTTACTCAGCCCATCAGCTTGTTCTCACCTGTGATCCATTCCCCCCTGTGTCACCCACATTTAACGCTTTCTCCACCCCAGCCAGCTCTCCAGGATATCAACTGACAGGCATCACTGCAAAAAGCCTTTTTGCTGTTTACACAGGCATTTTTCTTGACAAAGCCTCACTTTACACTTTGAAGGTATAGGCGTAGCTCTTCAACTCCTCCCTTGTTTTGTACACCCAGTCAAACTCTGAGCAAAGATTAAATTAAACATCAGCTAACATAATGAGTTTTTCAGACCTCTGCAGTGAATTTTTCATTGAAGGAAGCGCAGCCACTTCTGGAGTTGAATGCAACAGCTCGTAAATAACATGCAAAAACTCAGTGCAAGAGTAGAGGAAATCTTAGGTGACTGCAATGTAGTTTGTCAGTTGTGGAGTAATGGAAACTGGGTTGTAATATGCTCCTGCTTTCTTGCCTGCATTTGAATGAGCATCTTTGTCTTGCTAGCATCCTTTTGTCTAAAATTATTGTACACTGTGATGAAGGGTGACCACAGGAAAATGCAAAAGAAAACATATGAAAAAAGAAACTACAGAAGGACACCACTGCCTGTAAAAATGTTGATCCACACAATGCAGGCAATGTGAAGAAGAATTGAACAAAACTGCAAAACAGGATGGAGCAAATAGATGTAAAATTATTTGTGCTGCTTAGCTGATACATATGCCAGGGTTGAGCGTTCTTTTTGTGATTTACAAATAGGTGAATAATGAGTAATTTTATCCATCCATTTCCCATACAAATATTTTATTGGTACTAATGTTTACCTGTGATTACTGGAGCTTAAACACTCAGCATCTCCAAATCGGAAGAAAAATATTTCCAGAAAGGACAGGAGGAACTAGTATTCCCTATTTATTTTTGATCAAACTGTAAAACATAAGGTGTAATCTACCCTAAATGAGAAAAGAAATCAGTGGCTTAGTTAGAAATAATTTCCCTGCTGGAGAATTGTCTATATGTGCTATATACATACTGCCCAGTTATGTTTCCAACTTCAAATAATGCATTATTAGTCCTAGCATTAATAATACACATTAATCCTGTACACATCTATACGACCTCCACCCAGGAATTTCAGAGCACATTTTTAAGGACTCATTTATTAAGCATTACAAGACAACCACTTGTATGCAGGAATTGAAGATGCAAAGAACTGATGAAATGGAGTTACACAGAAATCCAGAGGCTGAATTAGCCGTGAGGCTGAGTCTCCTCAAGCTCAGCACAAGTTTTGCTGTATAACATTTTTAATGTTTTGTACAGGTTTTTTAAGAGTGTTTTCATTGCAGAACTGGTTGTACCTCTGTTTGATTTATAAATAATAACTCAAAGACAACAAAAGCAAGGTTTTGCATAGCTTATCAATTCTAGCAATGTCACTGAGCCCTACAATATTGTTTGGGGGGTTTTAAGATTCAGTTCTGGGAGGCAGAAATGCTCTCCTGTGTTTCCATGAGAACTGCAAGTACTTTCTCAAAGTTATTTATTTTAGTCTTTCTGAATGAAAAAAAAAAAAAAATAATTAAAAAAGCTTGAATATATGAACTGAGAATACACAAAGTCCCCAAAATCACAAACAAATGAAACTGAGTGATATTTTTAAAACCTAAATCCTTGGAAAGTCAGTCTTAGGACTTTGTTAGTAATACTGTTGTTTGGCAGCGCAGCCTTGGTAGTGTTATACAAATAATGCAGATGGGCAGGAACATTTTAAAGTGTCTCTGCTTGTATTTTGACAGTTATAGAGTTGGCAGGTGTAGATTTTAACAGAGAAGAAACTCATCTCCTTGAAACTCATGTTTTCAGGTTAGGTTGGGTAATCAAAGACAGAGCCCTTTCCTTAGAAGAGGCAGACACACAATTGCAAAGGGCTTTCATTTGAGGTCTCAAGGTACCACATATATTTTTTTACGCTCTGAATATAATTATCCACTAGAAAACTGAATGCAACGAAATAGCTTATATAGAAGAGTTTGCAGTGCATCTGTTCTTCTTTGATCTAAATGAAACAGAGCAAGAATCTTACTTGGTATCTTGACATAACACACTTCGTCTTTGTATATGTGAGATCCTTCCTCTTATAAACAAACCTCTTCCTGTCTCCCTCATTTTCTCCTGGTACCATCTACAGATCAGCATATTTTTATTGCATGCTTTCGTTCCCTCCTCTGCAACATGCTTTGATGACTTCAAATTGAAATGAACTAAAAGGCTTCTAGGTGACACATTAGGCACAGCCAAGGCTGGTTTAGATTATCCGTAATAACAGTTTTTATGGACATCTGTAGGTGAGTGTATGTGGGTTTGTTTGTGGATGTGTACTTCAATCTGATGTAGTAAAGTCATGTTTGAGCGAGACCTATGAGTCAATAGTAAAATTCTAAGTGTCTTAGTGGGGTTTTGGATTGCATCCATATTATCTGAGGAATGAAAAACCTCACTAGCAAGCCCAAACCTAGGAGCTACTGCCCACCTTAAATGCAAGGGTAAACACATGCTAAAGCACATAGAATTAACCACTAGTTTAGTTAAGCACAATCCAGAGTTGTTACGAGATCAAGTGGAGGTAAAGATGGTTGTGATAGGCATAGAGAGAAGTAAAGATGCTTGTAGCCATTGGGGCCACCTAGAACACCCTTCCAAGGAAACCTGTGGGATGACTTCATGCAGCCGGGTGCCTGAGGATGGGGGATGTGGACACGCTGCTCTAAGGTGAGGCTCTGCTGCAGTTTAGCTTGACTGAAGTCTGTCCTGCTGATGTAAGGGCTGCTGTTGCCTCTCAGCCTCATCCCACTCCTGCCTGCCTGGCAGGAGTCTGGCTTCCTATTCCCGTCTATGGTGAAAAGAAACTTATCCTTCATATTCCAAGCATTTCTATAGCCGTAAGGTGAAGCCCATTTATAGGGCCTTTCAGATCTTTACAGGAGTTGCAGCCAGAGCTCAGTGACACCCATGGGCTGGTCAGTAAAATGTGAAAGTGACCTTTCCCATAGGTTGGTCAGTAAAAAGGACAGATAAAACCACTATTGTGCTTATGTAGGAGGCAGGCAAACACCTCACCTTCTCTCAGTTCCATGTTAGTCTGACATAGACTTTCACTGCTCTTATACAGCAGAGCTCCCCTCTTATAGGGAGGTTTCAGTCCACTGTAATTAGATTCCATGGATTTAATCCCCTGGGAATGTAGCAATTACCATATACCTGACAAGTGCTAAATGCTGCATTCCGTGGGGATTATCACCTCCGGCTGAACAGAGAGAAAAGGGGAGGGGAAGAGAAATTTCCACTTCCCCATGGGGTGGGGAGAAGGATGAAAACTGTCTGATTTGCTGCAGCTGCTGTAGGCCAGGGGAAAGCAGGGTACCCAAGAGAAGGCATTCCTGAGAAGGACCAGATAAAATGTTTATCTCTAATAAAAAGAGTATGGATAATGCTGCACATGTGGGTCACCCTTCCCAGTTCTTGTGGTGTTCGCACCAGCTGGTGTGTGTTTATAGAAGGATTTTTATTAATACTGTTGATACACAGAGCAAATAGACTGCAGAATAAGTGAGATTAAGGCAATTGGTCTAATAGATCTCAGAAATGAGTGACGTTAAATCAAAATCATATGCACAAATATAGCACAGGCAAACAGGAGTTTTTTGCACCCTGTGACACACAGTTTATTACAGCTTGATAAAACCCACAGAGTTGGTATGAAGCACCTTCTATTCTTTAGCATTATTATCTCAGTTATTTACAAGATTCACAGTGATGTTGTGAGGACATCATTCACTGTCGATAAACTACTTGGGATCATCAGGTAAAAGGCATAACTTAACCGCATGATAATAGTAGTGTTTATATATACCGACATTCACTCTGGTTGATTCTGAAGTGTTTTGCAGGTTTAGCAAACTGGAATTAAGGGACAATCAATGCTCCTCCTGGTGACATTATACCAGTCCAGATCCAACTGGAGGTAAAGGTCATCAAAGTGAAATAATCAGACTTGGATATGAAGTGAACACCCTGCTGTTGCAAAAAACTGCTGCTTGGGCTCTGCTGAGCAGAGTGGGGTTGGATCAGCTTTATGTTTCATAGCAATGATGACATTTTGTCCCCAAGAGCGTGTTGTGTGCGCCTCGATGCAGTTGGGGAGGGAGCCACCCACTGAACTACTTGTGCTTCCTGCCACACCTAGACTGAGTCCGTAGTACAGAGTTGTCTGCCATGTCACTATACTGCAATGGCTATAGCAGCAAACCCTTCCCAAGACACAGATAGCTTGTCTGGGCAGTACCACACTCTTTTCTTCTCCTACAGATGAAAAGTACTGCTGTATTTAACTATATAATATGCATAACGTATATGTACAGATATTATTGTGGGGAAGTAAGAGCAAATAAAGTAAAATAAAACCAAAAACATTTTAACAATGGATTAGAGCTGATCAGGTCACAGTGCACAATGACTGGTGTCCTGATACAGACTGAGCAGGAGAACCTCCACTGCATGTGAAACCGTGCTGGCACTAAGTCAATTTGTGATGCTGCAGTTCAGTCCTATACTTCTAGTAAGATTTTACCTATTTTACTACATGAAGTGGAACTCATTAACATAGTTGCATTAAATCTGCACTAGCATTAGTTACACAAACTGCTACAAACACACATCTCAAGCGCGCAGGCACAGCCGTGGCTGACACCAGTACAACAGCCTGGTTTGCTTGCGTTTACCATGACATCAGTGAGGACTGAGGAGAGACATGGTCCTCACCCATCTGCTGCACTCACAGGAGCCCTGCCACATAGACAGCAATGCTGGGCAGACCGTGACAGCCTGCTATAATGTTCGTATGCTATATGAGAGAAACCCCAGCTCTGCATATACAGATGCCTGCATGCCAAGAGCATACACAGATGCTAAACTGGTATTTTGAAGATTTCAGGATAACAAGCCAAGCTTTTTGTTGGTCTTCCCCAAAAGCCACGGTCATGTATATATCTATTTAATGTAGGCTAGATCCATAAAGGGTTTGTCGTATGGCACCATCTGTGTTCTTCATCACATAGAAATCCATTGTATGACTGAAATAAATCAAGGGCAGGGTGTGGTGTTTCTGCATTTCCTAACTCATTAGCAAGACTTTTAAGATCACTTCTGCTTTCAGTAGTGTGGTAAACCTGTTTAAACAAACATACAGAAAACAATTATTAATTGCCTAACAAGAATGGGTCACTTGGATTTCTTGAAAATCTCACCTGCTAGGACAAATCCCTTGATAGCATCAGCAATGTGTGCTTCTAGTTCCTGTATCTCTTCCGAAAATTGGATTCAGAGGTGCTAATACAATTTCTGTGAATGTTCCCAGTGACATCTCCCTCTTCCATATGCACTGGGACCCAGCCCGCTAATTCTTCTCTCTCTGTTAGACCCTTCCCAAGTCATTTTGCTAGGACCAATATGAGCATTGATAAAGAATGCAGTTGCCAAAGGTGGTAGGAAAGGATGGGATGCAAACCAGGAAGGATAGTCTGTGGGATTGCACCCATGTCAGACCAAGGGGAAGGCACCTCCATGCTGCTCCACCCTAGGAGGGACTGGGGTGTGAATGTATTGGCTTTTCTGCTGTCAGTGTCATTCCTACCTGCCAGGCTCCCAGGAAGAGCAAGCTAAAGAATTCAGGCTCTCCCTTTGTCTCCTTAACCCAGCCACCCTTGCAAGAAAAGCAGCCTGACCTTGGCCAAACTGTGGTCCTTTTTTCTTGGAGCAACGAATTTCTGCATAGCCCATATTGCTGAACACTTTTGAGGCAATTTATGGGTTTTTTTTTGGACATTCACAGTCATCCCAGAACAAAGGCCTTACCCAAAAGGGCACTGTTCCCTGTCCTCCATCACCTCCCTGCAGGCAGCAGCGTATGTCAGACCCATCTGCCTGTTTGAAACATCAACCATGTCTCTAACTGCATGTGAAATCTTGTCCCTGTTGAAATCAGTCTGCAACCTTCCACTGACATCAGTAAAGTGAAGATTCACTTCTTGGCTAAGAGAAAGAGGGAACAAAAAATGTAGGAAGAGCCTATTGACAAGGTAATCCTCTCAGTGGCTCTGGGCTGACATTAAAACTGTTGCAACCAAACCCAACCAGCTAAAAACCTGTTCTTGCCTTTGCAAACTGTCATAGAGCTTTGTCTTCAAATGGGGGGGAAGAAGCTATATGTTCTGCAAGTGAATGAGACACATGTGATCAGGATGATCAGAGCATGCAAAACACATTAGGACAAAACATACACTGAGGTCAAAGCAACATAAAAATGAAAGCGTTTTGTGTTCCTCATTTGCTTGACTCATTGACTATATGGTTATATACGTGCCTGAACCAGACTTGGCTTATTTGCCTTACATACTACAGAGTTACATGTTCCAATTGGCACCTGTTCTGCAGTAATTCTGGATTAATGTATTAGCCAAAGCCTCAAAGAGATGAACAAGAATGTTAGCTGAAAACTGGTTGCTTCTAATTGTCATGAAAACAAATGTCAAAAGAACATGTGTTTCTATTTAGCTAACTCTGCTTACTAGGTTTGAAGCTGTTTTGTGTTAGTTTCTACCATTTAAATTAAATGTTTTGTCTCTAACATACTTGATGTGGCTTTAAGAAGCTGTGCTTCCCCCCCATCCCCCTTATGAATCTTAATGTTTGGCTGGATTTGTTTGTAACATCAGACAAAAGACTGGCAGGCTGCACTGGAGTGACATAGATTTTATGTTGAAACAAAGCAAAGCCAAAAGAAAAAAATCAATTAGAGGTCATTTAAACCCAAACTTTTCAATGAAAGAAATACTGTAATGGAATAGTAATACTTTGGGGTTTAGGAGTTCTTTTAATTCCTGAAAGAGCTATTTTGCACTGCCCCTCCTCCACTTCATCTCTGTGAATCTGCTGTGTTGCAGAATGAGTCAGCTCTGGAATATCCAAACTCCACAGCTGTGCATTAGCATTTGGGAAGAGTATCACTGGGAGTTCATATTTTACATGTGGAAGCAGTGACGCTCTTTTTCAAACCAGAGTGAAAGAATGGTTCAAAACATCACACGGACAGATACAGCACTTGCCCTTCAGCAGCACTAAAGCAACTTTCTAATGGAGTTTTCTACACTTTTCCTTGGGGCAACAACATGGCCCATCATGGAACAAGCAGAGCAGTGGCTGTTAAAAGCATTTCAGGACAGCACACTTTAGTGTTTGATGTCTTAAAAAGTGGATGTCTGCTTTTATTTTATTTCCCTTTTTTTTTTCCTATTACTTGTTCCTTGAGGCCACCTCACTACAAAAGGAACACTGCATCTTTGTTTCCTAGGAAATGGAAGATCAACTTTAGTTCTTTCCAGAATAAATGTATTATTAGAAAAGAAAAATAAATCCTGCTAATCACAGCACTTCACTGGAGCTTGGCAATGGAATTACATGGATATGTTAAATCAGCAGTTCCCAAAGATGAGCTTGTGACCTGGCTGGGTTCATGACCTGGAAGTGCAGAAGGAAATGGGCATAACAAGCCTGGAACAGGAATCACAATCTGAAAGCTTGGAAACTACCACTTAGCATAAAAAACACAGTAGTGACAATTACACTTTGTATTTCAAGGAGAATTCAGCCACCAGCACAGACCTGGGAATGGGAGCAAGACTTAATAGGGCCAGGTCTCTGGGAAAGAAACGGGACATAGGAACTATCAGGGAAGCCTGGAGGCTCGTTCATTGGTAGTGGAACAGGGCTGTCTCTGGGTTGACATCCAGTGTAGCCCCTTTGGGTGCCACAGCCAGTGGCTCTGGTCAGGGCAGCAAGGAGCACATGAGCTGCAGTCATGGGAGGCAAGGAAGGAGGAATGATGTTCAAATGTCCAGCTCACATCTGGGCTGCATCTGTCCCTGTTTAGAGAAACACAGTTTTGAAATTTAGGCTCACAAAAATGACTCCGTTAGTGAAACCTGCGTTGCACCCACAGAAGCACAAGTCCTCTTCATGTGCTGATGGAATGTGCTTTTTTATGGGTTTCAGAGTAGATCATCATGTTGTACTTAATGGGTGAATGTTGATTTGCACTGGTGGAGAATATGACAAATTCACTTCTTAAGTACAGATCATTGATGTTTCCAAGTATGTTAAAGTGTTCTGCACCCAGTTTGTGTTTGGGAGTGAAGAACCTGCTTTCTGCCCAGCTATGACTGCCAGGGTGCTCATGGCAAACACACGTTTTCATTTCAGTTTGCCCAATAGACATATTTGTGCAACCTCTCCCCACCCCCCAAGTAACTTGCAGAAAGGTAGGAAAGGTCACATTCTGAACATGAGGGACAGAACATCTTCAGTTCTTTCACTGGGGAACAATCAAGTCTCTAAAAGCCTGCCCTCTACCACCTTCTTTTAAGGTCTGGCACCATCCTATCCAGCACAGTAGTTCTGCTGCACTGGAGATTTTAGTTCTGCAGGATTTTCATACCTTTAATTTGAACCATGTTAAGTGTTCATTAGTATAGTGCAAACCTGAATATAAACCACTCCATTTACTGGATAACCACACTGTAAACATGTTTTGCCTGGATTGTGATGGATGATAAGATCTATTCACAACATTATTTACAACAGGATGCCCAATGAGTAATCCTCACAGGAAAATCTGTAGCATCATGCACACAGCCGAGGTAAGTCAATCCTTAAGCTAATGTATCTGACATATGTCATTTTAAAGAACGCAAGTGAAAAGGGAAGACTTGGGTGTCTGGGAATGCAGAAAAGCTGCCTTCTCCTAAATTACACAGGTGAGAACAGCAATTTTCTGTACACCTTAGATGGCATGAGTAATACTGCAAATGTCAGCTGGATTTATTGAGATCTGCAGAGAATATATTTGTCTTAGAAAGGGAAGAGGACTTACACATCTAATTTTACAAGGGGTTGGAAGCCATTTTAAAAGTGGAACAAGTATCTCTGTAGTCTTTTTTTTCCAGTCTCTTCTTTTTATACTTCTCCCTCCTTGGAGCTGGCACTTGTCCCAAAATGCACACCATGCATTCAAGAGAGGGAAAACACTAACCCTGTATGATTTGAATAAATGAGCTCTACATATATCTCCACTTTTAGTTCAAATTATGCAAAAATCCAAGATAAATGAGGCTGAGCATAAAAGCCCCACAGTGCGTAATTATAAATACTAAAATGGTGCATTTTTTCCAAAACAAGAACCTTTTTTTTTTTCCTTTCTTTTAAATTTGCATACTCTGTCGACTTTTGACCTGCAATAAAAATGTAACACAAGTTGGTAAGTGACTGAGTCAGAACAGGACCTTCTGTTTGCATCATTCCTCCTGCCTTCTGGAGTTTCAGTCTTTAGCAATTTGCTTAGATTTATAGTCATCTACTGAGCAGCTACAGTGTGCAACCAAAAGCTCTTGTCTTTAAACATGTAAACTGTTAGATTAACATTCCTGGGCTTCAGGATATGCAGAAAGTCCATGGGTCAAATTATAGATAATAAGTATGGATCAAACCCTGAGATCTTTTTGGCTTGAATGTGTTTTTCAAGCGCAGCTGTAATAAACAAGCAGGATGCCTCCTGCAGCACTCAGTTTCCAGATGTGTGCCTGATGCAGTATCTGTCTGGGGATGAAGCTTGCCTACAGCTCTGATGAGCAGCATGAGGAAAGAGAAAACAATAATGGGATAAAATCAAGACTAAGGATTCTACTTAGCCTTTATTCAACTTAATTTCCATTCCTTTCTATTTCTGTTTCTATTCTAATTTCTAAACTATATGGATTATCATTAGGAAAATGGGATCCAGATATCTCAGTGTTTCAGAGTAGCTGGTGGGGATACAGACTTTTCCAGTTATTAATCTGCACAGACAAAAATGCTAAAACCTATGTTTTCAAAACACCACCCAACTATTCATAACTTTTCTAGGCATTAAGTTAGAAAGCACTTTGAAGATTAAATTCCAGTTCCTTTTGCCTGAATTGTGTTTATTGTAAAACACTGGAATTATCAATCTGGTGTTAACAGCCAGGAGTCCCTTCACTTGACTTCACTGCACACTCTGAGCCTGAAGGTGAGTGAGGAAGACTCAGCCTGGACTGGCAGATCCAGCCATTGCTCCCAGATGTGTTCCTGACCACAGGAACATCTCATTTCCTGAGCCACCCTGGTGTTCAGAAAGGTGTTTTAAGGCAAAATGTCTTTTCTACTGAAAATAGCTTGGTAAATTCTGCAGTTAGAGCAGACAAGAGGTGGTAAGGTCTGACTAGACTTGAAGGCAATGGTGTTTTATCTCTTCGTATCAAGGAGAAACAGCAGCAGCGTTGGGAATGGCTCCCATCTCACCATTCTGTAATCATCCAGATAATTTCAACATGTTTACCCAACTCCTGATACATTTACCCTCATTGATGTCAAAATATGAAAGCTACAGGTAACACAAAAATGGAACTACCAGTTCTCCTTTTGTTTCTCCAGTCTCTCTCCCTTGGTTCAGTAGGGCCTTAATCATGCAAATATCTCTGGCTGTTGACCTCAGTGGAACATTTTCAGTAGTAAAAGGCCCTGTAGACCCAAAGGTAGCAACACTGGACCTGCTTCCAGTTTGTATTTAGGAGAAAAAATTAAGATCTTTCATTTGGCCAGAGCCTGGGAACCACAGAAATGAAAGGGAGAAGGGGAAAAGGTGCTACACAGTAGCTGATCACTGCTAAGCATATTTTCAGTCCATTCACTGAGTCAATACAGTTTCAGTCCTAACAAGGCAATTTTGCTTGCCCAGGCTGAGTTCAGCTTTGGTGCCACAGAACTGTCCCCAGGGACCTGCTCAAGGACTCTGCCTCTGAGCAGCCACGTGGCCATGAGCAAGTCACTGGTCCTGTGGCCAGAGGTCCCTGTTGTGTGGGTACAACCTGGACAAGCTCCCATATCTACACATCTACTCTGATGTGTCCATCCCTTCTGAAAATGAGGGATGAAGCAGGTAAAACACGAGTGAAGCAGAAGCCACCACTTGGTGCATTCACTCTGCTGCAAGATCAGATCCTTGATAAGGCAAGCTTAATGTGGAGCCACCCTTGAAGTTAAGGGACTAATCATATTTCTGGTTCATTTCCACAATTACAGCAGAGGTCAAGTGGATCCTTCATTTTAATGAGTTGACTAAAATCTGGCAGCACGTTGTTATGAGGCAGACAATTTGTAAAAGCAGTGTGTTTTTCAGATCACATCTTCATTCCATGGCGAATGGTGATAACTGAGCATCTTTCTGTGGAAATGCTGCCTCTTTTAAAATGTCTCTTAATTTAACTTCTATTATTAGACATTATGGTTGTTGTCTGGTCTGCCTGTATACTGGTTTCATTCTCTGTATTCTAATTTTAACTGAGTGGGAAAGCGCAAGACCTCTGGTTGAAATTCAAAAGAAAATAAATGGATTTTTTATGGCCTGGAGAATCTATTCATTACTAAACCATTTATCTTTGCAGAAGGAGTGCCCATATTCAATATGCCTTCCTATTTCCCTAATTTTATTTCTCCGTAAGTACGCTTTGTGCTTGCAAATAAATCTCCATTGAACTTCCACTGATAGGCTTTGCTTTTGAAAATCTGAGCAGAAGTGTAATTATCATTATTAAACACATCTCAAAGGTTGGATATAAAGTTTGGACATTGCTGTGTCTTCCCTAAAAATGAAACTTGGGTGAAAATGTAGAACAACAGCCTGTGCTCCTGGGATTATGAAAGGCATATTGCACCAAGGGGAAACAGAGCAGAGATACACATGACCTTTAAACAGACTCGTTCGTGCTTTTTGGCTTACTTCAAAGATTTCTTAAGGGGACGAGAGTCATTAAGAAGGAGGGGAGGGAGGAGGGGCATTAAGATTGCTTAAATTGCTTTTTCTTAATTCCAAATTGTCTTTCTCTAGTGAATCCTAACTGTATTACTTATACTGCATTTCAGGCAGTGCAGTTGCATTCTTATCTTGAACAAAGAATGAACTTTGGACAGTATTTTGAAGGGTTTACAAATAAAGTAAACAGCTCTGTTGCATAAAACATATGTATCTGAGGCAGAACTTCCTTCTTCCCAGATTAGACACGTTCGTGTAATTTAATTTGTAAGCTTCTTCAGCTGCCATTTGAAAGCGTTTCTTTTCTGTTTGCAATAAATAGAAGGTTAACATTCACAAATAAACCCCACACAACTGTTAAACTTTTGTGATTCTGTTAAAGTTACATCAAATGCTCTCTTTACCAGTTCATATATTAAATATTGGCTTTCAGTTTCAACTTGAACTGCTGTCTTTGTTCAAGCTGGATTAAACCCAGATAGGTTATCTGGTTTAGTTATTACTGTATTGTTCAAGTGGTGCTTAACTGTGTGTTTTACATTCAAGCATAGAAATGAAGGGGGAAGAAAAGGTTTGCTAATTTTACATCTTCATTTTAAAAAAATCAGAACATTTTTACATACCCAGGTTAAAAATTAACAAATCAGAACATTGGACTTTTAACTCCCTAGGCAGAGACAGTGTCAGGTTGGTAGTTATTTTAACTACAAGATTTAAAATGTATGTGAAAATATGCTAGCCACTTCCAGATGTAATATTTCAAATCAAAGATGCCACATTTATCATAGTTGACTTATGTCGTACTGCAAACACTGTCACCTCACGTCCCCAGTTATTACACATGGCTAACAGAACTAATGCAGTCTACAACCCAGGATTTGCAAACACTGGCAAAGGACATCTACGTTTTACATTCTGTGTTGTGCCTCGTTTCATTTGCTGTTTGTGAGCTCTGGCATGAACGAGTTTTTATTAGCAGAGATATTACGGGATGGGGAGTGAGGGTGGTTGTGTCTATAACGACTGCTGCCAAGGAAATTTAGTGTTTACTATGTATTATACTTTCACACTCTAATTATTCAGGCCAAAAAGAAGACATGTCATATGACCTAGATCTTAGGGGACTGATTGTACATACCAAATAATGAATAGTGAAGGGAAGAGCTTGGAAACAAATAGTTGGTTAATTTCTAGATGGTGATTTGGATTCTGCATCTGCATATGACTAAAGGAAAGAAGCAAGAACAGCACTCTTCTGTGATGCAGCCTCTGGGAGCTGAAGCAGAGGACTGAAACTTCTGCCGTATGCTTTAATGTGCTATATCTGTATTAGTCTGAACAATTGGGAATGCCATTCCCAAGTGTTCAGAAGTCAGGACATCCTTTACCCTCACATCCCAGCTGGCCTAGGAATCATAAGGTTCTTAGAAAATACCACCATTATTCATTTGTTTTTAAGCTGTTTGGCTGTGTATAAATCTTGAGTTTAACTCTCCCCTGAAATAACAAATGCAAATCACTTTTGTTTTGTTTTAATTAGGAGTGTGCAATTTTACACCTCATCATGGGACTCTGATAGATAGGGCTCGAAAGAACAATAACCTAGGAATTCATCAAGCAATGCAGAATTGATGGGAGGAGGGAGCAATTCCCCTGGCCTATGCCAGGGCCAAGCTGTGTGTCTGCTTGTGCCACTGCCCGTCAGCATGATTACTATCTATGCTGTACAAGGTAAGCAAACTGAGTCACTGAGTTAAGATCAGAATACAGGAGTTTTGGCATTCTGCTATATCTGAAGTCTCCTAGACTACACTAGACTGTACACTGCTTTTCATAATTACATATACAAATTAATATTAGACTTCAGCACAAATCAAAATCACCTCTGGACTGTGTCTGGATGTGAATTTTACAGCTCGTCTTTATTCCTGTACCAAGCTCAAAGAAACCCCTGTGCCTGATGACATCTGAGGCTGGACAAAGGTCCAAGTGGTAAAATTATTGTGCTGTGATGCCAAACTTATCCAAAATGGGCCAAGTTCCCTTTCCAGAGGTTTCTTAGAGCCCAACTTTTGCAGAAGTTAGCTTTTGATGTCACAGTGACAAATACTGTATAAAACCAGAGAAAGTCAGAAAGCGACACAGGATTTCAGGGCACTGCTAAACCTCACAATTCAAATAGTTTATGCATCTGGCAGAAGTAATCATATGGTGTGCAGAGTGCAGGCTGGAATGTTGGCCAGCATTAATGCTATTTTTAGGCATATTAAGGCCCGTTCGTTTGCCACCAAAATTAGTGGGAGACTCGTCCTGAGTGCCCCATCATGCTCGGAGATCAAAAGCAGCTTCAGAAAGGTCCACCCTTTCTCCCTCCCCCCAAGTCGTAATTAGGTCTCTCTCTTTCTCTGTCCTCCAGTTGCGGTTGTTCCCAAATTTGCTGACCTCATGTAATTCCTAATTTGACAAGCCGGCTTTTTCTCCCTCTTTTTTTTTAGCTATTTTTGTCATAACAAGTTCAAAACAGAACAGCCTGTCTTTAGAAGCCTCCATTCATAGGAATGTTGGGACATTTCACGCAACAAAACACCGCCACAGAGGAAACCCAGCTTTGTCTCCATGAAAATAAATGCTTGCAAAGGCAGCAAAACAACAGGAGGGGAAGCTGCTTTCTTTTTGTTCCAAACAATTTTGCCAAGAGCACACACAGGAAAAAANTTCAGAAAGGTCCACCCTTTCTCCCTCCCCCCAAGTCGTAATTAGGTCTCTCTCTTTCTCTGTCCTCCAGTTGCGGTTGTTCCCAAATTTGCTGACCTCATGTAATTCCTAATTTGACAAGCCGGCTTTTTCTCCCTCTTTTTTTTTAGCTATTTTTGTCATAACAAGTTCAAAACAGAACAGCCTGTCTTTAGAAGCCTCCATTCATAGGAATGTTGGGACATTTCACGCAACAAAACACCGCCACAGAGGAAACCCAGCTTTGTCTCCATGAAAATAAATGCTTGCAAAGGCAGCAAAACAACAGGAGGGGAAGCTGCTTTCTTTTTGTTCCAAACAATTTTGCCAAGAGCACAAAAAGAAAAAAAAAAAAAAAAAGAAAGAAGAAGAAGAAAGAAAGAAAAAAAGCACCTTGGGGAAACAAAAGATGAACTTGTTAATAAGAGATAAGTTATTGGACTTGCATTTCAGAGGAAAACAAAGATTCTTGGATGCCTTTTATTTATGTAGCTCAAATATTTCCTCCTAAACTCTGTGCTGTGTAAGAGTCAAACATTCAGTGGCAGGAATTACTAGAATGCTGATGTTTTGGTTGGGAGTTTTTTAAGTGGAAAGCGTTGTTTGTTTTGGAATTTGTTTTGCAGTGATTTGTTTTTGAACAACTAGAACTATGCTTCTGCTTTGTTTGGCTTTACTAATATCCTTGTTTTCCTATTAACATTCATCCTTCTTCCTAAGTTAGTTGCTTGGTGACTGGTATTACTCTCCATGTAGCTCAGAGTTTAACAGCATTTTTACTACCACCCTATTACAGAAACAGAATCAGTCAGAAAATCTCTGGAATTTTTCTTGTTATATTTTTCCACTATATCAAAATTAATCCAAATGCTTGATCCAGCTACCAGCTTCAAGGAAGGAGACCCAGCCCTGCTTGGGCAAGGGCTGCTAGTGAAATGTTCTGGTTTTATTGCCAAAACTTACTGGGACAAAAATGCAAGTCATATTCAGACAAAGACCTGGGTGACTAAAAGAAACTGCATCCATCTTGCTGTCCTCTACCAGCACTGGCAGTTGTAGCAGCAAAAAACTTACATAGTAACAACTCAGCCTTGCTTCGACTTATAATAGCTCAGCGGGAAGGAGAATCACAGTACACAACCAGCACAGAGCGCCTTTACTCCAGTGCAGTTATCCATGGGAGGTTATAGCACAAGAGGCAAATCAAACCCATAGGCTGATATGCTTTTGCTGTTATGAAAGCTGCATGTGACGCAGACCTGATCCCATCAAAGCCTATATATATGTTAATTAAAAACGAAACAAAAAGTAGGATATTTAGGATGTAGGTACATTCTGGGAATCTGGGAATGTTCGAACCTAGGAGGATTTATGCAGCCAGTAGTTTTATTATCAGCTCCTTAGCTTTGGCATCTAGCATCTCTGTTATTCTTTCAGGAGGGAACCAGCCACTATTACACCAAAAAATGCATCACTTCGGATTGTTTTCATGCCTGGGAGAGTGGACCACACTAAAAAGTGTGATGGCATGATAGGAACCCAAGGCAAATCTGAAACCACATTTGCCTTTAACAAATAGTGGTAGATGTGCTGGATTGCTCCAAAGTTTCCATGAGAATTTTATTGGAACTAGATAGTATGATTCATATGAAGAAAAATCTAGTTTTCTCTCATTCAGTGTATCTTTCTATGTAATAGATCTAGCTTAATGCTGGCAAGCAGGAGCATTTGGACCTTGCGATTGCTTATGTTCTGGCTCTATTTTTTTTTTCCCTTGTCCACTTGTACAGAAAAACAATAAACAGAAAATGGACCACAGGAGAGGAACACTGATTTCATCTTGCCACTTAAGTAATACCAATCTGCTCTGATTTAATGATCAGGGAATAAATGACAACTGGGTGCATCTTTGCAGCACTGCAAACCCAAATAAGTTTTGTATTGTGTTTTGACTTTGAAATCGTGCCCAGTTTCTGTTCAGATTCTTCTAGTGAAATGAACAGATTTCTGTATTATTTCCAATCTGCTTAGGTTTTTCTGTGGAAATGTTTTTTAGTTCTGAGATGTAAGCACACTGTATTTTGTATTTTACAGTTTGTGAGTCTGCAAATTGCAAATAATGCAACCCATTGGTGTCATAAAGCCACAAAATACACAACTAAATCCTCTGAAATAAAACTTCATAACACTATAGTATTCTCATGCTGTAACAGCAGGCTTCTGACAGTTTTCCTTCTGACATTGTTCCAGAACCTGCTAAAACTCATAAATCAAAGGCCATAATAGCTCCAAAACTCACTGAAACTGCAAAGTTTTTTGTTTGTTTGCCTTTTTTTCCCCTCCCTGCTCCTGAGGAAAACATTTAATTAATGTTTTAACAAATAGGTGAATGACTTAACAGCTGATCCATTGTTTTTCAGTTAGAGAGTTGGACCTACTTGTAGCAATACAGTTTATTCTCACAGGCCACAATTACAGTTTTGGCCTCTTGGAACATACCTAAAGCCTGAGTCTAGTTTATAACAAACAGATAGCTAAATCAGGAACATTACGACCTTCTGAATGCAATGTAACATGCATCTCTTTGACTGCAGTGGTTTTTCAATTGGTTCTCCTGAATCAGCAAGGATATGCTCAAGGCTATTCTAAGTTCCCAGCTATCCCCTCTGGATCTGCACTTAACACAGACCTAAAGATGCTCTATTTTCTCACGTGGATGTGCTGTGCCTAATCCAGTTCTAGCATGGAGACCATTCCATGGTTATTCTCTACAACAGAAGCAGATAAAAACTATGGACAGCTTGAACTTGGATAGGTGATGTAGACATCCTTGAAGCTCAAGGCATGGGAAGGAAATGATGCAGTTTGTGGATGAAGTGGGTGTTCTTGTGCCTCCTTAATCAGGCTTCTAGAAAAAACATTATCACATCCTTCAGATCAGGAGTTCTGAGGGTAAAAATAGACACAAAATCCCAAATGACGGTTGCACGTCAGATAAAGTCGCATAAAGGGAGATGATATTGCTCTGATGGCTATACAGTCTACCTACACAAAGCCAGTGTCCTACTCTAAAGGCAAAACTGGAACAAAGAGGGTGTTACAGGTTGGCACATGTTAGAACTGAGCCCAGATGTGAGACAATGGTGGATATATATTTCAGGTAGTCCAAGTAAACAGAGAAGCTAAGGTGGTATAAAACAGAGAATTTACCAGTCTGCATGTTGGAGCACTACGGACACTTATTTAGGAGCTTTCACATCACAACTCCCTGCTGTAGAGCAGAAAATATCCTTAAGTATGAGCATAAATTCATATTAAACTCTTTGTTTCTTGGCAAAATATTCATCTGGAGTGTTCCTGCAATGTTTCGATATGCTAGTTGAATGTGATTTACTAAAGTGTTCTGGAAAATTCACATCAAAAAAATAGAAGATTTCTGCCAAATGATTGCCATCTGCAGCATTTGATATTTGAAATAATGTTAGCAGTTATTTTGCTAAATCACCATCATTTCATTTAAACCACTATGGCAGTGACTTTGGTAAGCCTCAAGCTTCAGGAGCCAGGTGATCACTTGAGACTTTCAGTTTCCTTATATAATATAAAGCAAATCTAGCCCTCATAGCAAGACAGCTGGAAAATAGGAACCAGATAGGTTCGAGATACAGAACGACAACAAAAAGATCCAAAATCCAAAAGATCCAAAATTATCATTTTAAGCATAACTTGTCACAATTCTGCCGGGTCTGACTTACAAATTTTGAATCCTTGAGTTTGCAGTACTGAAATCGAGGCACATAAAACCTTTGCTGTTTGCTGTCTGTGGGCCTCATCCTAAGTCCATTAAAATCCATGGACTTTTCTAGACTTCAGGGGAAAATTAAACCCCCAAGTACATATAAAAGCTTCAGGCCTCTGGGAGAAGTCCTGTCTCCATCCAAACAGCCTTTGGCTTTGGCACAGACAGGGTTCTTCTACCTGATCTGTTAGTGCTATGCTGAACAGGAATGGGTTTTCTGAGTTGGGGTTAAAGTGCACAGATCTCTCTGACACAAATCCTGATGCACACAGCTTTAGAAACTTTGAACTTCTTCTCCAAACATTTGTTCCCTGACTCAATCACACACATGTTCTCAGGAAGCAAAAGAGATACAAGTAGAGCCAGAGGGAATGTGTTCAAAAATTTCAGCAAATATTAACAGAACGTATTTATTTATTTGCAGTTCCTGTCTGTCTCAAGCATTAGCAGCAATAATCAAGAGACATTTCAAGCACAGCCAGCTCCCGATATCATATCTACTTATCATAGTGTTTATTTTTTCCTATCCTTTCCAGCTTAGATTAATCACTCTGGTATACAGATTTAAAATGGACTTTAAATTATGCTTTGCCAACAAAGTAACTATTTAAGGCACTTCTGTTACCTGAGCTTCATTTTGTTGTGCAACAACAACCCTGTATAACCTTGTATAACAAGAAGTTCTCTCAGCAGTTCTAGCACACTCTTTTCATAGTTGGGTGTTCTACATACTCCCAACATTTTAAATAGTTTTTAAGTATGAAGAGTTTTGCCTTTTTTTAATCTTCCTGCCATGTTTGGTGCATAATCGCCTGAAAACACAGCTTTGTATTGATTGGTCATATTCCTGCTTGCAAACTTATTGTTTAGCCACATCTGTTATTTTCCATATTGGTCATTAATCCCCATAATTAACTCACGGGAGGCCTTATTTTGTCAGACTTCAGGACTTAACTGAGGCTATTCCCCATCTTACCAGAGGTGCTCAGAACCATCCAAGTCCACATCCTAACAGGGGTACACTGAGTTCAAGGACATCTTATTAGTTATGAAACACTCTAATTGGGTTTATTGGAACTGATCCTGAAATTATATATAATCAGATGTGATTAATCTGTTGATACACCCATGTGTGCAGTATCTGAAGACTAATGATAACCTAGTCAATGTTATTACAAATCAAAAAGTATTGATCATTTTAAAGATGCTTCCTTCTCCTCAAGGTATGCATATGAGTCTTTTTCATGTAAAATAGATCAGACTTTTATGGACCCAAAGATGGTCTCACCTAACAGATGCATCTGCACATGAAAATAGGTGTTTTGTCTAAGCAGTACTTGCTTTGGCTTTGTGAGTAGGATTTTCCATTGAGTTCTGCCCTAAAGAATTCCATCTGGGTTGATCTTCTTGGGAATAATTCTTGCCTCACACTAAACCCCAGAGGAGTCTTTGGATCTCAAACCCCACAAAACTCAAGAGACGTGAGGATGCTCAGGAGCCCTTAATTGTCTCCCGAACCCTCCATGATCACCTTGCAAGTAATTATGTCTCAACCAAATCAGCCCAAATTGTTGATTTCCTTATTACTGACCAGCTACCGTGGCTTGCCACTATAATGCAGGTCTGTGCTGTGCACAACAAACATTGTTCTGATTGTACCAAAGGATACAATTATAACCCTGCACACATCATGCAGTAGTAGTCTTTATATCAGTACAGCACCTGACCTTGACAGAGACCGAGCCTATATCTTTGCAAAGGCAATTGGTCAGACTTGCTATATAATGTCAGGTTTTGATATTTAATTAAAATTATTAATGTAGTTAGGTTAAAAATAATGGAGGAAATACTCTGCAGGCATAAATATTCATGGTTTGACTGAGTACCAACAAGTTATACTTGTTTACACTAGCCCGGGGAATTAAACAATTCAATGTAATAAAATATTTCCTACGAAACAGCTTGATGTGAGTACTGTACCACACAGCAGAAACTAGGAAGAAAGCACGTACAGCAAAACCCCTAACAGATTCTAGTACGACCTCCATCAGGAGTAAAGTCAGTCGTTTCTTCCACTGCCAGGAAAGTCTGCTTTTTGGTAAAACTGGTGTTTCAACCAGTTTTCAATGCTAGACCAGGCATTTTAAGCAGAAAGAAATCTCTTTTGTGAATCCTCTTTTCAGTGTTGGGTGAGGAAGCAAATTCCCAAACGGACATGGACTTTGACAGTTATGAGTCAAACAAGAGCCAGATGTTTTTACCCTGAGAATGAGAAGCTGATAATGACAGTAAAAGGAAGAATAGAGCCAGGAGGGTCAGCTGGGTGTGCAGAGTGGACCAAGAAATGGCACATCCATCTTGCATCCCTTGTGACTCTTCTGTTTCCAGTGCACCTCTGCCCCCATGCTTCAGCACAGGCCGGATCACAAAGACTGACTGTGTCTATTATTTTAATCCACAAACATTTACCTGAGCACAGGCATATGTGCAAATGGGCTTCTGTTTGGATGCAATACCTGCTTTCATTTTGGAAAGTTAGGAAATGATCCAGTGTGCTGCAACGACCGGAGCTGGAGCAAGAGGAGAGGATGGTAACTCCTGTTTCCCAGAGTGATCAGCCAGCCATGCATCATGGAGACAGGCACTATTTCCAGATGTAAGACTGCCGGGTATTCAAATGTGGCTTTCTGCAGTGCTGACTGGGAGATACCAGCCAATTTATTCATGAGAATCTAGACTTTTGCTAAAGACTGTGTTCTGACTAATGATAGCATGGGCTTACTGTAATGATTAAGGCTCTGAGTTTTCTCACATCTGTGAGGAATGCTTAGACATTCAAGTTTAAAAATAAAAATATCACTCTGGGCAGTATTTTAACTTTTTTTTTTGAGGAGTGTGGGATGATGGGTGGGTGGATTCGATAGTAATCAGTTGAATAAACTCAGCTGAGCTTTGAAAGTTAAACTTCAAGCTACACAGGAAGATTTGCATGGTGGGACATAAAAAAAAAAGAGTTTAACTGTGCCTGGCATGATCTGTTTTTATTAAGGTGCACTAATACAAATGTACTTTTATGCAATCATTTTTATGAGATATCCAAGTGCTTTAAAAACATATAAATGACTTAATAATATGCTTGAGAATCCAACAAGTATAATTGATAGACAGGAAACCATGGCACAGAAGAGTTCAGTTAAGTAGGATTATACATGAGCAAATGCCACTTTTGGGAATTAAGTTAATGAAATTTGTCATATTGGTTACTGCCAAAGGAGGAGGAGGAAGCATATCCTTCCTAATATAAATGTCATTATAGAACATAAACACACACTAACAAAGCACAATATTTTGATGCAATAAGGCATATTTCCCTTTGTTACTCATTTTGCATACAAGTATGCACTGTGTTTGTGCCTTCAGATGCTTATGCTATATTTAGCAGACTCTTTTCTGCCTCCTTCCACACATAAAGATTCAAAGAAATATCTTTCCATAGCATGTAAAGAAGTAAATAATGATACACTATCAAGGAAGAAGTGTTCTCCTAGAGGAGACAGTTTCCTTTCAGAGACACTAAAACAAAACCTTTATTGAATTCTTGCTCATAGCTTTGTATCATCGCTTTTTTTATCACGCTTAAAACTGTGCACGCTGACATGAGATTGTACAACGTGCTGTAGTATTTCCACATTCAGCCTGACATTTATTCCTGAAACTGGGAAGATGTAATTTCTAACCTAAGTGTTTAGAACATAGGTTAGTAGGTCTTTTCTTAGTAGGAATTTCTTTGTCATAAACGTTTTTGGTCTTGGAACTCTATGCATGCTGCAGTTCATTTCACCACATGCATATGAATTTATTATTGAGGATATGTCCCTGCCACTGGCGCATAATCAGGCTGCTTAAATGTTCTAGTGGAAACAAAATATTCCAGGAATCTTAAACATTCGGTAGAAAGATAGGGTAAAAGAGCTTTTCTAATACCAGTGAAAGAGTGTGGTACACTAAGCATTTCCAGTCAAATAAAAACTATGTTTATGCTGAGCGCAAACTATGCATTTCCCTTAATAGCACAGACTTTCCTAAGCCCTGTGGAAAGCCAGGTAATCTTTTAAGTTTGCCAGATGTGGCAGGTCCTTACTAAACATTGCATTGCACTGTTACAAGCCCTTGCTTGTGTTAACTTGTTGTGTTTGAATGCAAATTTGCAAGCAAGTGGAACTTGTATCCCTATCTGTCAATAATTCCTCATCACACTCAACAAAAAGCCACTGCTTTCCTTTTTCCCCGCCCCCTGAATGTGAAATTGCAGTAAATCAGTCAACAGCACTGTTTAGCATATAAAGCAGAAAACTTCAAAGCAAAGCAGTCTTTTCTCTCCACCTATGAAATTCCAGGCCATGCTCCTAAATTCAGGGAAATCTACTCGTCCTTTCTACTCACAATTCAGAAAGCCTTGGTAATGCATATTAAAGGGCTGCTGTCAGCTTACATTGTTTAAAAATGAACTGATTAAAAAAACATTTGGGTAAAGCACCCTTTATATACTGTGCGAGAAACACACTCATCTGGTAGCGCTGCTCTCTCACAGCCCACAGAGGACTGAATTATACCAGCCGACAGCCTGTTCCGAATCACAAATGGAGTTTTATTGTGTGACTTTATGAATTCCATGTCAGATTTTTTTCCTCTTTTGCTGGGATTTTTGTTCAGATTTACTCCAAGGAAGCATGCCCACGTGTGCTTGATCTCACTTTCCTTCTTTCCACACACCTGCCTATCACCAGATCTTCAGCTTTGTAGATATTGAATCACCCATACAATTATTTTTCTTTCAAAGTGCAGGGGAAAGATTGCTCTTGTTCTTACATTACATTATGTTCATATTTACCTGGTGTGACATAATGTTCTGTTAAAATTCTTTCTTTCCCAATAAAAGAAAAAGCCCAAACAAAACCACACCAAACAAAACCCCAGACTTGCTCAGGTTAAATGATACTTCTGTTATCTGTATATTAGATATAGAGGGTCACGCTGTATGTTGTCTTAAGCAGTGGCATTAGTAAGACATTTCTACCCCCTTCTCACCTCTCCCCCTGCCATGACCAGACTGCACTACTAATGTTAGACAGATGAAAATGTCTATAAGATTGTGTTGTAACCAAGATCACCCAAATTACCCTTTAAAGTGAATTTCCTCCCTGAAGCAAACATACCACCAAGCTATCCCCTGCAATGTTGCTAACCATTCCTGTGTATAAGTAGGACTCAGTCCACGCTGAATTAGAAGATGGCTATTTTCTGCAGCTGAAATTAATTTCTTTACATTGAGTCAGCATGAGGGCTATGCACTATTCAATAACTGCTGAACCCTGATGATGTTAAATTTCTTCAATCTTATTTTAACCAGTTAATTAACATGAACGATTTCCCTCCTGCTTCGTTGTGTATTTAAGAGGTGCAGGAAGTAAAGGTATCAAGAATTCCTGCAGCTACACCATGGGCTTCTGCTAGTGAACTGCTTAAATCTGGGCTTTATGTTTATGTTACATTAACAAACCTCTCATTTGGATACACTGCCCTTTCCCAGGATCTCCTGTGCAGCTTGCCGTATGCCTGATTCACATTCACTGAAATCAAAAGAAAAACTCCCATTGGCCTCAATGATTTTGAGGCTGTGCCCTGTGTAAACTGAGAGATGCTGAAAAAAATGGAATGATCATTACACTGGAGACCTAAAAGGAATATGTTGCAATACATCTTCTGACAGAAACATTTCCTTTTATTAAATACAATAGCCTCAAAAATCAGTGGTTTAACAGGGACTGTGCTCTTTCACTGCATGCCTAATAAACTCAGCATGGGTCAACCATCACACACACTTATTCATAGCAAAGAGTACAGTGTTAATCATGATTATCAGTGTAAACAATTCCTACCTGCTACTCAGAGGCTACACAAAATAGCTTTCTAAACAGGATCTGAATTAGCTGGACCATGAAAACCATAAGTATGCTTTCAGAAATATTACAGTTGAACAACATAGCTTTGTTTGCTCATTTGGTTGTGAAAGCAAGCCTCAGAAAGTGTAAATGATGCTGGGTTTACAAAACTGAGGATATTTAATCCAAATGTGCAGTATGATGTAGCAGTTAGACTAGTCCAACAGACTACCCTTTCTCATGCCACTTAGCCACTAGTCTAGCTTACATGTAATGTTAAATTGCACTTTATTTGCTGCATATTTTAGTCTATGCAAGACAATGGGAAATCAAGATAACTGATAACAAGTAGCTATAGCAGCACTGCTTCAAGCTCAGGCTGTACAAGTGCCTGGAGTCCATGTTTCAGAGTTCTCAGATCTTTACAGTTATCAGTGCGTAAATTAGCTAATTTAAGTGAGGGTTAGATATGTCAACACAGCCTGCAATCATGCCTTCAACTGCAATATAGACATAGGCTGTGGGCTGATGTTCAAGGCAGATATAGCTGTAGCAGTTTAAGAAGTTACTGCCTTCGGCTCATTCTCACTGCCCAATGTACAAGGTTCCCCCCTCCCACCAAGGCAGAGGAGAAAGGGTGAAGGTACTTCAGCAGCATCAGCTCTGAGTGGGGTGGCTTTGACAGGACATTATTACTCACAGCTGGAAGGATGTATGTCCATGCTTAGCATGTCCAGTTGAAGATAGGGCAGGGTCTTATCTCAGGTGACCACTTAAGGTGGGCTTAAGCTAAGCCACTGAAAAGCTGTGGAAGATACATATATTCCAGTATAGTACTTTCCGCTGCAGAAGCACATTCTTAAATGGTTGCAGCAATCTACATTAGATGTTGCCTAGCCATTGTGCTATCAATGGAGACTGAGGGAATATTGTGTTTGTTGGGATTTGCAGGAAATGCATTACACAAAATAAATCAAAGCAGTGCATTTTCAAACTGCACCAGACCAAATAGTAAGTCCAAAGGTTCAGAATCCTATCTCTGATGAAACCAAGTCTAGTGATTCACTTTTCTGCCATTCTGCACAATACTGCTACTGGTACATTGTCTGTGTGGAGGAAGACACAAACTGCTCTATGAGTCATTATGTCTGTACGTACAGCTCTTGTGTGTCTGTCTGTGTCTGTGACAGTATGTGGAATATAGTTACTGACAAAGACATCTTAACCAAAACACTTATTTTAACTACACTACATCCTGCTGCTTACCAGGTTGTATCACTTCATCATAAAACCAAAATCTGTTTGTAATGAAAGAGTTGCTCTCCATCCATTGATCTTCCTCCTCAGATAATTCTGTGTATGCTTTGAAAGAACTCTGAATTATTTTTCCTTTCACCATGTTAAACAGGTACATGAAGATTTCATTCTCTTTCCCATTATTTAAGTTGATGGGTTTGGGGTTTTTTTGTAAGTTATAAATGTTTGCATTAGCAGATGGTGATGTTTTATCCTTCATCATATGTCCTTAAATAGATTAAGTCAATGTTGTCAAACCCAGGGGAATTAAAGAAAAAGTCAGACAACACAGGAAACCTTATGGCCTGTGACAAATCAATACCTTTCTTAATCTCCATGAACATTAGGATTTCTACTCTAAGAAGCTAATAGTGAGAATTCCCAGTATCTTTTCTTATTTTGATACTGAGTTATAAACACAGAGTCTTGATTATCTCTCATTTTTGTGGTTTGTCCTTTTTAGGAGGAAATTGGATATGGAGTAGTTTCTGTCCACTAAACTAACTGGATGCTACCATTCTACATGTGTCCTAATACTGTCTTGACATGTGGGTCCAGCCCCACTCCTGAGCAACGTTCCATCCCAGAGAAATCCAAATCAGAGGCTCAAAACTTGCTGCTCCCCTGTCCTGGGAAGGAGCCACAGCTTTGTCAGTTATTCTGCAAGCAGTATCTGCTCACTAAGCAGTATGTGCTCACCAAGCATTGTCTGGGACAGAAATTCTAGCCCACTCCTTGGTTAGCTCACCAAGTTCCCACGTGCAAGTACTTTGTCACCAGTATCTCACTGCCTTTTGAGCTGGATTGAGATAGATCCACAGCTTGCACAAGTTTGTGCTTTTTTCCCCCTCTATGTCAACATCAAATTGAAACAGTTACTCTGCACTGTGGTTAATTGCAGTGGCCACTATTAACTGTTACCATCTGGATTAAACGCAGAAGCCAAATCTGCATTAATAACTCTTTCCACCTGGGATAAACCATCTGCATTTCCCGAGCAGGCAGTTTCAGTAGCATCAGTTCTGTTTTGCTCCAGCCACAGGGCCACACACTTCTGCTCTTTTAAACACCAAGAAGGCAGCAGTTCACAAAGCTGGTGCCAAATGAAATAAAGCAAATCTTCCCCATGAGTGCAAACCAAAGGTAGGAAATGACAAAAATAGGAGAGATATCCAAAGTTTATTTTAACTTTTACGAGGCTTGGACTTCTTCCCTACCCCCCCCCCCCCCCCGCG
>NDXB01004855.1:430261-446922 GCA_002631895.1 Agapornis roseicollis | reverse complement strand
TGCGTTTGGATTCTTCCCCCCCCCCCCCCCCCCCCCAGGTTAGGTGTTCATGGGATTTAGAAAAGCTGAATATCATTGCTCAGTACTTTAAAGAGAGCTAAAACTGTGCCTAAGGACAGTTAAATCAAAGACAGATTCCCATTCTCCTCACCTAATCCTTCTCAAGAGCAGGAGAGAAAAAAGCAATGGTGGGTGGGCATTAGGGATCAAACCAGAAACATATTTTCCTACTTTGCCATATAAAGGCCAAAAAGTTCTGATTGAGCAGCTCCATGATTTGCAAGATGCTCAGACACTTCCTCGCCTACCAGCCAAGCAAGTCCCAACAATTTCAACCTGTTGAGTTCCATCAGGTTAACAAAGCCTGGCAAACCCAGCCCTCCCAGGTGAAAATATAGGTGAAAAAATGCAGACCTTCCCTCATCTCAGAAGTAAAGGCTTCTCCACACCTCAGAAGTCAACACTTCATTCACAGTCATTCAAAACCCTGAATGGTAATACACACTTTGATTTAATAATCAAGTGAAAATAGCCGAAATCGGTCTGCTCATCCCAAAACAGCAACAGTGGAGCAGCCAAAACTGAGATGCAATTTTGAAATACTTGATTTTTGTAGGGCTAAAAGACCATGAAGAGACCTTTTTTGATGCAGAGTTCTGATTGAAGTTCTCATCCCAAGAAACCTGACCCACATGGTTAGTTGTCACCCATGATCCATTGGGCATTAAGGAAGAAGCAGCAGGGCAAATCCATGCCCATATGTAGCTGTGAAGCCACGAGCATCCAAAGGGGAAATGGATGCTCACAGGGAGGTGCAAGTGCCTTGGTTGTCCTGCTCAAACTCACATGGAGCTGTGAATTACAGCCCTGCCTCTTGGGGAAGCTGGACCTATAAAATACATGAATCTTCAGTTCAATGTGTACTTCTCACGCTGGCCGTCATCGGTGACACACAAAATCTACCAGCTCATTTCTTAGACTTCTTTTTTTTCCCCCCCTTAAGCAAGGGAACTTTGAAGTAATTTGCTCACGGGCAGTGTGATCTTTAAAGCTTGCTCTGAACTCTGCTCATTCAAGTCCCATTCCTCTGTGAACACTTTAACTACAGCACACTGGTCTTTCTCTCCCCTCCCCAAAGTGACAAACAGTAATGATGGCTTGTGAAATCCAATTTTGCATTTTACTTCAAAGTATTTTATTTCATAAGCTCCCGAAGCTTTTTTGTATTGATCCCAGTTAAGGTCATCTCTCTGCCAATTCCTACTAGTCTTTTTCTCACTGCTGACTGTGGCATGTCTGCCACTGAAAAAAATGTGAAACCTGACAAATAGATAGAGCCAGAGAATTTCTGAAGCAGCATGTATGGCTTTCTGCATCTTTGCAGAAAACACATACATCCAGGCTTATATAGATATGTATTTTGTGTATATAGAGACAGTTAAAATGCACCTAATATAGGCAGGATAGAAATGAATCTACACTTTAACATATGTTTCTCACGAAAGCAGTGTATATACATTTTATAGATGACCCAGTTTAGACATAGGAAAATATAAACAGCTATCAAACAAACAAACGGAAGCCCCACCTATGTGGCCTCAAGCAAGAACAATTTAATCTTAGACATGTACTGCCCCAAAACCTGCCAGATATATAGGCAAAACTCTTTATATAAATTATTACTGTGGTCACAAGAGGTAGTGAAGGCCCGTAACAAATTGTTCTGACTTCACAACAAATCAGAATAAAATACATGTTGAACTAGATGGCAATCCATTGAATTGGAATTATACATTAAGGATACATTAACCATGTTTGGCAAAGATTCAGACACTCTAAAGTCACCTTCAGAAACTGGGCATGACCTCCATCTCCAAGAGTAAAGGGTGCAATGATTTGGGCTGCTTCTTTTGCTTTGTTCTCATGTGTCCTGAGAGTTCCAAAAGGAAACTGCAAAGGCAGCAGCACTTCCACCATGCTGATTTGCTGATGTCCTACTGCTGATAGGAAATTAGGTTGTTGTAAAACAGCCACAGATGGGACTCCAAGCTAAGGCTTGTTGGGCAGGCAACACCACTGGGAGAGGGCTGAGGTGCAAAGAATCAAATCTGATTCTTCCCACAGCTAGGATCTGAGCTCTGGGGTGCTGGTTCAAAATCTTGTTCTGGTGACTGTATGGTCACACCATTCATTGCCTGTTAGAGCATTATCTTTTTGTCTTTCTATTGGGAGCACAGGAAGTGGGAAAGATGAGCAGCAGAATTCATACACACAAAAGAGTGTATTTCAGCCCTCACCCTTGCTGGGTTCTCAGCTTTCTATGATACTACCACCAAGTTAGTTTTACAGCCATTGAAATGGCATGAGCAAACCACCATGGTTCAGACCAACGATCTGATTTGCAGTTTGCCTAGACACGATGCATATTCCAACCATTTCAACTGCTTGCTGCAAACCACATTGCTGGGCACATTCATGAACTCAGGGCTTTCTCTAAGGCTGGCAGTAGCTGAGCTTATGCAGGGGTTTAGTAGTTGGGGGCCTGAAAGAAAGAAGTTCATCCTAAGCACGAAAGATGAGTCTTGGTCTAATTGCTATATTGCGACTGAAAAGCTCATAAAGAAAAGACTGGTATTATCCCAAGAGAGAAGCCAGGTCATTAGAGAATGAGGTGCAGCAAGTGGAAGAAAGTGTTACGATCTTTGTAAGCTCAGTGTGGGAAGCTCACATGCAGGAGACAATTGGACACAGGCAAGAAAGAAGTTTTAGTTTCTGCATGAAGATAGATTAATGCCAAAGAATAACATAAGATTAGGTGCTTGCTTTTTATTGGGGAGCTCTTTGAGATCTGGCTTTGGTAATATAACACCTTCTAAATATCTTGTTTTCAACTCAGCCTCTGTGGGATATAGCAAATGTAAATAAAACTACCTCAGAAATGAAAGACTCTTTATTTATGTAGTATTTGTAGCTGTTTAAAATACTTTATATGTCTGTGTTTATTTCATTCCAACTTGACATGGCAATTACTAAGAGTAGCATTTAAATGACTAAAGCATTTGCAAAAGAGACTGCATACATCTCCATTTCTTTAGGCAAAACACCACCACAATAGTCGTAAATGTTGGAACACCTAGACTTGAATTTCTATCCTAAAATATCCAATTATTTTTCCACTAATTTGTAAGAAGATTTTCTAAAGAAAAGTCCTTCGCAAAAGGTTCCAAATAACAAAAAGCCCCATAGCTCTGTCAGATTATTGTGTTTGCTGCAGCTTGTTACACCAAGCACACTCTCAGACAGGTTATGCAGCTCTAGGGGCTCCCATATTTAAATGTTCACTGCCTGTAGTTGATATTTCTCTGCCCTTACAGTGTTGTAATGCTGCATTCTTTTGAGATCACTCAGAGTTGAATCATACAGTCTATCACGAACAAAAGAATAGCCTAATTAAAAAGTAAAAGGTGTTTTTTTCCCATTTCTTCCCAGATGAACAACTGAAGGGGAAGGCTGTAAAGTTCAGAACAGTATGACAATGTAATCGAAAAAAGCCCCCATAATTAAAAAGTCCAATTTACTCCTGTACATCATATTTCACAAAGGAAAATAATGTATTGTCTTGCCAAAGACAGTGGCCCTGACTGTACATCTCTTGTTCAACAGAAAGAATAGCAATCCCAAAGTTATTCTAAATGTTTCACATGCCTATCGATTCCTTCAAGTTACAAAAGCAAAACAAAGACAGAGAATCACACTCTGACCCCTTTACAAACATCAAAGTGCCACACTATCTGTTCTGAATCTTCCTTACAATCCAACCTTTGGCGATTACATTACAGTGCAACTGATTATGAATAATCTGTCTTGAAACTACAAATTATTTATTGATTTTTCTCTAATATTACCAAGTTCTAAAGAATAATTACTGGTGTAATAGTTAGCCAAGTTGTTATGAGAATTGTAAGCCCTTTTGGTTAATGCATGGCATATGTCTGAGGCATTCAGCTAATTCACATATCTGTCTGCACTATTAATAGAGAAGGTTACATGCCAATTATCCAGGGTTCAATCAGCCTGTTAGGATACAATAGCTGCAGTGTTCACACACTTGATGTGCCACATTCCTCACAGACATTATAAGCAGCTGGTCCAGATAAGACCACTGGGGCTTTAATATTTAGGAATCGCTCCTTCATCCAACCTGGACTGTGATTTTTTCATTGTTACATTCACTGTAGTTCTTTTGTTACCACTAATATCTTTTTTTCTTTTACATTATTTTTAGATTCAGCAGTACCGAAGTCAACTGACATTTCCCTCCTGTTACGAGGGGAAAACAGAGCGTTGTAAATGGCTGTAGCAAACCCTTAGACACAATAGATTCAGGAGTTCTCCAAATTCCACCAAACTAAGAGCATTCTTCTGTCGTGAGGAGGCATGTCAATACCTCCCCTTATCACTCAAATCTGCAAAACGGAGCATGTTGAAAAGACCGTTCCATACTAAATGCTTTAATCTCATTTAATTGTTTTGCCTGCTTTACTTAAAACCCTAAATAAAATAAATAAATAAAAAGCCAACCTAAAGCATGAATTTAGGTTGGTATTTGCTCTGCATGGTTATTTTGTTATTCCATTAGGGGGGATAACAACTTTGGAAGAAGTATTCTTATTTAGTTTAGCGAAAGGTAAGAAACAGCATGCAAACAACCAATTTAGAATGCCATGTTAGTGAAGCCACTGTGAGCTCGATTGGGGATTTCACCACATGAAAACCAGACATTCATCTGTTCCCATGGAGATATTCCTTCTCCCAGTCAATCAGGGAGCTGTTCAGGTCAAACAATAGGCAGTGGTTCCTTTTCTCATCTTACAAATAGATACCCCCTCCCTCCTTCTCCTTCTATTTACCGGTATTCTTGATAACATTTAAACACCTACAAAACAAGCAATTATATTTTCAAATTCTTAGGAAAAAGTGTTTGCTGAGGTTTTTTTTAAGCTTACAGAAAAATGAATGGGAGCCTGAATTAAATCAAAACGAGGCCATCCTGGACTCTCAGACCCACACCTTGCAATGTAGCCTGAACTTTTTCCCCACAATGTTTGCAATATTCATATGAAAATAAAATTATCTTCACAGGATTTGAGCATCATTTTTGCCAGGCCACCGGGAAAGCGTGTGAAACAGTCTGAGATTTACGGGTAACTTTTTAATTGTCAGAGCAGAACTAAAAGAAAGACAACACAGAATAATGCTGGGGAAAATGTGGAGCATGGTAACCCACATGCTACATGGAAAACAGTCGTACAACATGGAACAGGAGATGGAATGTACTGCTCAGGTACTCAGCGCAGGCCAGGGGACACCAGCAGAGCAGGTGGGATGCTTCACTACAAACTTAGAATTTGCCCATTAGTTTCCACAAATGTATGCATTTAAACACGTTGCTATATAATTCTATGTGTGTTTACAAAATTCTATACTTCTACACATTCTTACCTTACACACAATCAAGTATTACATTTTCCTCTTTCAGAATGCCTCTGTATCACTAAGCTTTGCAAATACCCAAACACTTGAGCATGCAGAATCGCTCCACCTGAGAAAAGGCACTCATGAAACCAAACTGGTTAGCACCCTCCTCCTCCTGATTGGCAGTTTCAGAACCTGCAGCCCATTTTTGGCAGAGCTGCTGAGGTTTCTTAATTAGTTTCTTGATTAAGTCAATACAGTGATGATTAATCCCTTGGTTTTTATGCAAATGGTGAGTTGGCAACAGGGAGAGAGCACCCAAACCAAAGGAAAGGCAAGTAAAATTCCATAGTTATTTCACTGTCAGGTAACTAATCAGCATGTACCTGCCAACAGCCTACTCCTGGTGCCCTTGCTCACCCAGCAGGCAAAAAAACAGATACAAAAAGAGATGTATTGCAGTTGGATGTCGAGAAAAGAGTCATGCCTGGTGTTATGCTGGCAGGACAAAGGGATATTAGAGTAAGTAATGCATAAGAAACTGAAGTTCATTAATTCTCCTCAGAAAACAAATTCCTTAAAAGAGAGTTTGCACTGAGACTTATGCTTGAAAAGCAGTGTCACAGCTTTGAATGTACATGTGTAAAAGTGCCAGATACTGATACCCTGATCTCTGGCTCAGTGGCTATGCCTATGTAATGGCAGTACTAGTAATCACTTCAGAAATATTAATGCATGAAGGGAACTCCGAGATTAAAGAGAGTAAAAGAAACAGCAATGGGAGCATACTCCTATCCTCCAAGTTCCTCCTAAATTCCACCTTTACTGGGAGGCACCAGTATCCATTCAACTGGACAGCAGAAACGGCGCATCCCAATACTCTCGCAGTCACGTTTGGCTTCCCTTTGTTTTAGTCACTAATTGTCTCCTGCACTTGGAGACTAAACTCCTCAGGAAGGCTCTGTGCACAATGCTTCTTGTGTGAGGGGTTCATTGTGGGCCTCTTGGTGTTACTGTATTACAAATACCAAAGGTAATCACTCCTGCCAAGGGTATGCTGAGGCACAATCTAGCTCTCAATAAAGTGTGGCAGTGCAACAGGGAGAATTTCAAAGTGGCATGAATCAAACTAGAAATTCATTTACAGCAAGTTCCAAAGGATGATTTTCCAGCAGTGAAAATGATAGGAAGGAAATCTTGCAGCATAAGATTGCTGTTCAGATGAAATCTCAAGGAGAAGTTTGGAGAGGAATTTGTGTTCAGCTCACTGAGTAAGAATAGAACAGGAAACTGCAAATGACACCAGTGGTTTGGATTGTACGATTAAGTAACTGCCCTCCTTTTTAATGAAGTCACTCAAGTACAACTAAACAGCAAAGCAGAGCAGTAAAGTCAATAGAGTTAAACTCTCTTGGCTTTAAACAAGCCCAGCCAGTTATACTGCTTCTCCAAAAATTGCAATTCCATCCGCACACGGGGAGATTTCATTTCTCTGAAGGACGGGGCTAGAACAAATAGATGTGAACTCCAAACTAGTCCTGAACCCACTCTGTAAATAAGGGGGGGATTGGGGGGGATAAATTATAAAGTCAGAGATAGTTAATAAACCAACACAACTAAATTTCCCACTGCAGATGTAAGTCGCTCTTAGCTGCCTGTTGTGCCATTTAGCAGTGAGCACCTATTCTTGTCCGTGATTTCTCACCTTTTGAAAGAACACATTTGCAAGTGACTTCCCGTTTGAAAGGCCCAGCCCTGCTGAAAGGGCCCTGATGGGCTGGCACCTGTCCTTAAAACGCTTTTATCTATTGAGGAAGGCTTGACTGAATTAACCGTTTTAAAGAAGAGCGCTCTGTTTTCGCTACTATAGTTAACCCGTTAAAGGAACAACATTATCACCCATGGCTCTCCCTGAGGGTTCTTTATCTTCCCTCCTTGTTTGAAAGAAATGGTCCTATGCAAAACCAAACCGCTTTCCATAGCTGCTGGGGGCTCTGTGTGTGATCCTACACCAGCTTATTCAAACCGAATACTCCCTACTGAATAATTCTGGGTCACATATTCCTGTTGTGCCTTGATGCGAAGCTAAGAAATTAGATTATGACCCTTTATATCAGCAGTGTGGTAAACAGCTACTGGGCTCCCTGTCTGCAACTCTAGGGATGTACGTGAAAACTCGGATAAATACATGTGTGTAAATCGATTCATTAGTATTTTATGCTAAGGGAAATTATTAAATAACATTATTAAAATAGAAAATAGAGTCATGGATTTTATTTCCTTTTACCTCTTCCGTGGAGTATTTCAGATACAGCGTAGTTTTACAGACAGCAGAAACTGACTTGCTATGAGAAAGCAGAAGGAGCTGACAGCAATAAAAAGGAAGTTGCATGTCATGTCAAAAATGAGCTAGAACTATCTGTAGATTTAATAGACAAATAGAAATAAAATAGGAAAGTAGAAAACAAAACATTACCTGGGAACAAAATATGTGGTCTCAGACTAAAAGCAGCACTTTTGAGGAGCTACAGCCTCAGTTTGTAAGCACACCATACAAAAGGCAAAGCAAATCTGTGAAGTAATTGATTCTAGAAGCAAGCTGAATCCTCATTAGGGACTTTATGCTTGCAAAAGAGAATGAAGAGGAATCAGGCAAGAATAATTAGCAGAAAAAAACCTTCTCCCAGAAAAACTCACATCGGGTTTGAGATGGAGATTGTAAGAGAAACCCTCCTTCCACTTAAGTAAGTAGGAGCATGCTGATTTCTTCCACTAAGATTAAGATCTCAGCCTAGGTGGTGGACTCATTTCTGCAGGTACTGAGGATTTAGTGCCTCTAACATAGGGAAAAAAACCCTAAACCGACCAGTTTTCTTCCAGTTGAACTGGTGGAATTCTTAACGTTCAAGAGAAAAGCATCTATTTGATGGAAGAAAACAGGCACTGACATCAGAGGGACCAAGCTGTGGTTTCCCAGGTGCAGCATCTTAAACTATTGATGATGTCCTAATCTAACAACTGTGCAGGAAATGCAGGCTCCCAGCATGTCCTGTGCTAAGGGCAGCCAAACCCCAAGAGAAATAAGCAACAGCAAAGTCAGCAGCCAGTGGAACACAGACATTAAAATAGCATTTGCATCTTTATTTTGCCCCAGTGCAGCAGAATAGCAGTAGGGGGGTGCTAGACTGGTGAAGCGGGGGGCAAAACTGCAGAGGTCCAAACCCACACACAACCAGTGATTCATAGGAATGAATTCCTGCATGCAAATTTTCTGATTTTTATTATTCCATTATTTGGGAAATTCTGGGGAAATCCTGAAGCCTTTGGCATCAGTAGCAGAACTCATTAATTTCTAGAGGACAGACTGAATATTTATATTGAAGACAGATTCCCCACAGTTACAAGGTTCCATATTCAAGACTGTGTTTCCAGAATGATGAAAATTAGGCTGAATTTAGATATCTTTATCCCTGGTATGATATTTATTCAAACCAGATGCCTCAAATTCCTTCTGAATGCTTACAATAACTATTAATCAAATATTCACATTGTACGGTTTGTAGTTGAGTGCTCAGATCTGCAGTCTGCTTCAGACACCAAGAAGCAGGGATATTGTTTTCAAACTTCCTTCGCCAAAAAGGGATCAAAGAAAAATATGGTAAACAACACGTAGGTCCCATGAGCTACCACACAGAATCAGCCTGGAAAATTCCTACAGCAAAGAGAATGTTAGTAATAACATCTTATATGACCATGCTGGGTAGTAGTCAGGAATCCTGGTGATGAATCAGGACCTCCATCAAAATCCTAATGCAGACTGAAGATGTTCTGTCCCATAGGCACTACAGTTTAGACATTACAGAGCTCTAAACATTAAACTGCTTACTGGGGTGTGCTTTCTCTTGCAGCCAGTTAAGAAGATAGTGCCTACAAGACAAATCATATGGTGTGTGCTCTCTCAGTGACATAGTACCCCCCACACCACAGCTTCTGCAGCAGAGGCTTTTCATTGAGAAAGCTGCCATGCTGAGGAGTCTGAAACCGAGTAACTAAATAAACCCTGAAATGAATAAACGGGGCTGACACATACCTTATTCACACCCTGATGCATTGTTTGTGCAATCTTTAACTTTAGAAACAATTAGAGTAATACTGCTATGTGTAGAGGCACAGGGAAGAAGTATGTCGTGGCCTGCAGACTGTGGGCAAACAACAGACCTGCTGATTGTTCTTGTTTCAGAAGCATACGTAAACAAAATAGCCATAAAACCCCAAGCTTATGTGTGCTACATTTACCTAAGCATAACTGCTCTGTGGAACGACCAAATCCCAGTGTATGAAGGAAATAAAGTTTTCTAACAGGATGTTATCAGAAGGAAATAAAATAACCCAGTTTCTTAGGTATACTTACTGCTAGTGGCTATTAATTTGTCTGACTACACATGTCATACCTCAACAGAATGCTCAGACACACTCAGTGATTTACCTTCAGGCAGAAAAGGTAAGTCTGTTATATCACTAATTAGCAGTTTTAATTGTAAAGCAAGCTGTCTACAGGAAGAATCTGTTCACCCCCCAAAATAATGAATAGTAATAAATTATATCCACTGATTCTTTAAACTCAGATAATAAATAACCTAAAGAAACTAGAATATCACACAGTAACGAAAAAACCCAACACTGAAGAAGCTTCTTATTTCTCTCAGGCCTCATCCCTCTGTTTGGAAATGTGGAAAAACATAGTTCTGAGGTGAATATCTTTTGTTACTGCAGCACAATTACATGATTCTGGTGGCATCACAAGCACAAGAGAAGGCAGCAGTGCTAACATGTGCTGGCTTTCATCACATGCATGAAAGTAATTCTTGTAACATCCTTTTGCCTGGAGAAATTAAGATACTTTAGATATGCATTGATTGCAGTGTCGTATCCCAAGCCCAATGGTTGCACCAAGGGACTTTTTATTCTAATTCTTTTGTTGCTTCGTAGTCATTGTTTTTGTACAAAAAGCAAAGTTAGAAAGGAGCCTTGTGCCCAACATTCTCAAGCTGACTTCCCCCCATGGGTGATAATTTGGAAAGTTAAGTGTCTATTCAGCTGGTTTGCTTTTTGTTTCCTAATTTGCACAACTGAAACTCAGTCCGTCAGTGAGCTGGTACACCAGCCCTGACTCAGCTCTCAAGAATGCCCGTGTATCAGGGTGTGCCTCCACCGGAGTCACTCTGGCATAGAATTAAACCAAAAGTGAATGTGAAGGGTACCCCGAGTGCCTCATGTCTAACAGCCGGGGTGACAGCAGTGATTAAGGCTGCTCTGGAGGGTCTCCTCCCTGATATTCCAGTGGGGTGCCCCTCAGCCTGGCAGAAGCACTCCCACCTCCCCAGGATACAGAGCACGGTAAAGAGCAGGCGCTCGCTCCCAGAGGATGCCACCGGTAAAACACCGTGCGCACGCACCTAAGGGGAACTCGCAGATAGCAACAAAGCCGCCGAGTTAAAAGAAACAGACTGCAAAAGGTCAGGGCCAGGGAAACCGAAACCTGCCAAGTCCTGCCCGCCCGGTGGCCGACACCCTCACTGCTGGTTTCATCCTCAGGCAGCTGTAAAACGCAAGCCCCTGCCCTCCCCCTTCCTGCCGTTTCTGTGCCTTCTGCTGGGACATGAAGAATCTTCCTCATTCACAGCGCCGCAGCGGGACGCCCGGGAGAAGCGGGATCCAATTAAGGTGGGGCCCAGCCTTACCCAGAACATGGGATGCACGGGAAAGGCGATGACACTATCGAGCTCTTGCAAAACGGTGAAGGAAACTGTTCTTCGCATAAGAGGCCGCTCCTGGCTGCCAGGGCTGTTTTAGCCAAGGCATGCCAGTATAAAGCTGTAAGCATTTTAACTGCCTTGAAAGGCATAACAAGTAAATAAAATCACAACTTTTCATTGAATTGCTGCTTAAATTGTTCCCCTTTGCTGGTCTGCAGTTGCTCAGGCCCCTGAAAATTTGGCACCGGCAAACAACTCTCAAGAATATAGCTTTCTGCATATAGAAAAGCTATATACGTACCCCACAGAGCACCGAACCTAAAGCTGAGAGTGCTTTTTCTATTGTCATTACATTGTCATCAGCACTGTGAACTGAAATGGGAAGAACATGCCAATTATTTTTATTTCTTTTTACTTTTTTGTATAATACAACCCAGTGAACCATGTGCTTAAAGTTAAGCACATGTTTCAAGTGCTTAGGGAAATAGGAATGGCTTAACATATGTCTTTGGAGGGACAAAGTTGATAAGGAGAGATTGCGGTTTTACCACAGAACTGACACAAAAATGGATTCAAAACCTGTTTTGAACTAAACCTAGCTATAATGCAACCTTTGTCTGCACTAAAGACTTCTGGCTTCATAACCAGCAAACTGGAGTTTTAGTACATAAATTTTCCCCTCAAAAACTGTGCCCTCATACCATTTCTGTTAGCTGTTCTGAAAACAAAGCATTAAGTCTTATTTATAAGGTTCTGATATCCTTGGTACAGACCAAGTGGTGACTTTAAATCACTCCAGTTATATGACTATAACTTCATTGATGACTCTTCATTTTGGAAAGCAGGCAGTCAGCTCAGTACAGTTGTGTAATAGTAATTCAGTAAAACAGAAAAATTGCCCCTGTAGGCCAGCCCACATGACATTTAGCTCTGACATATAATCCCATAGTGCTGGCAAACAGGGATTCTGGGGGAAATCTTTCTCTTTTGGCATTTTATAGTGGTTAGCTCAAAAACTCCTGATCCATGGCTGTGTGTATTAATTAGCTTTAATAATTTAATTATTAATATCATTATTAATTGGGAAGCTACAGTTAGTTCCAGCACATTCTCTCTGCTGCAGCCTACCAGTAGCCCTGCAGAGCTTCATGCTGGCCACTCCTGAGGGACAGAATAGTATGTGGGAATGGGAAAGCACACACAAAACAGGGGAACAGAGGATACCTTAAAAGAGCAATAAAAGGAGGAGCCACCTATTCAGGCCAAACCTGTCTGTCTCCCTTGCTAAAGCAATAGTGGAGAGAGAACTTAAAGCACCTGGCAGGGTTGCGTGGTGTAAAGTTTAGGGTGTTTTGGGGGTCCTTAAAGACCGTGAGCACAAGCCCAGCTATTCTCTGGCCCCAGTATGTGAAACTGGCATCACTGAAGTAAAGAGCAATATTAGAGCCATTTGAGAGTGACCAGATATGGCCAGAGGACAGCAAGTTACAGCCTCAGGCACAAAGTAAAGAGCTTTGTCCACCAGATCAGCCAGGGCCAGAGCAGCACGTTTGTCCACAACCTGAGTTTCTTTCTTTTCCTGCCAGCCCTCTCCTTCCTCTATCAACACCCCAAAACTGAAAAGGCGGTATTAAAATTAGAGGTTGTTAGGCAACTTAGCTAAATTTATATCCTTACTCTGAGCTCTACTGCTTCCTTCAGGGAAGAGCTCTCCTATCGGAGGGCTGTTGGTTTACATCCATCATTCCCTTTTCCAGCCTGTACAATGGTAAACACCTGTTCATTTAGCAGCTGATGGAAGACATAATAGCTGTGTAACTGTAAATAGTCAGCAGCTGTAAACGTTGATGCAAATCATACCTAAGTGATTGAAAGAGTTGACAGAGCCCATTATACATCCTGCGAGCAGCGCCTCTCCGCTCGCGTAGCATCTCATTTTTCCTGGGCTGTGACAAGCCTGGTTTTGCTCAAGTTAGGGGATGGAAGTACATTCTTCATTAAATCTAAGAATCTGTAACACCTTACTCCTGTGGTTACAGTTTTAAAGTGATCTTTTGATAAGATTTACTGTGCTCTGGCTCCTGTCCCAGCTCTGCTGAGGGCAGAGGCTTGAAAGATATATTTGAAGTTACAATGGTAGAAAATGAGTTGCGGGTGGAAGAGAATGGCAAAACCGGCTGTTCTGACTGAAAATGACACCAGCCTCAAAAATATCTATGGGATAGAAGAATCATTTTTTAAATCAGATCAATGCAGGCAAACTACCTCTCCCAGGAGTTGGGGTTTTTTTGGCTCAGTGTTTGACTGCGCTAAAACATGGAACAGCTTAAACCAAAACACACACACATGCACACGTGTCTCCCCTCACTTTTCACAGCTAGTAGGAAGTAGTATGGTTTAACAGATAAATCACTGGAGTGGAGTTCAGGAAGTTTTAGCTGTATCAGTGCTATTAACTCAGTTGCATCCTGCTCCTCATGAAAGTGCCCTCAGGGTTCTGGTGATGTGGGGGACAGACGGGACAGCACTCACTGAGCATACTGTGTTCTCCTGGCTGTCTGATGTTTATCCTCTATCTTCTCCCAAAGGCAGTGCTGGCAAGTTTTTTGTACACAGCTGAGAGTCAAATGTGTTTTTCCAGCAGTTCCTCAGCTGTGGCTTTGTCCTTCCACACTGGAGCTCACCTCTACCAAACCCTTCTGCAATGAATGGAAAAGATGCTGCAGCATCCCCAAAACACACCAGGGAGCTCATACAGTGGTATGCAGGGCATGCTGTGTGTTCCATTGCTGCTCCCAGAGCAGCCAGCCAGAGTCTGGTCTGCCATTGGGAATGGTGGTGCCACCTCCCTGCGGGTCCTTGCTTGTACCTATGCCAGTACAAGACCAGGGAACTCATCTGGCCAAGGATGACAAAGGGAGGATTTATGCCAGGCTAAAGCTACTGTAAAACCACAGCCTGAGGCTTATGTTTCCATTAAAAATGCCATCCAAAAATGCCAAACCTGATTCAGCATGGCTATATTGACAAATATTTCTTCTGAAGACCTGCCCAGTATCTTGTAAACACCTTACAGAAATTAACTAAATCCATCTAAATTCAGAGATACAGGTTGAGTGTTTCTGCATCATTCATTGCCCAGATAAAATATTTATAAGCAGGGATTTTATTATTGCAGTCTCTGCTCTTGAACTCCAATTTAAAGAAAGAAACTCATAAAATAGGGAATTACATTTTTAAGCACACTTCTTTATCAATAACTGTTAATGTATTGAAAATTTTACCTTTTAAACACTGATACACTATTGTCTGTGATAACATGAAAACCTGTAAAACATGATTGCATGCAAAACATTGTAAATATTTTTACATTAAATATTGTTCATTTAAACAGTGATTAAGTTAATGCCATGAAATAATGCCTCGTGGTATAAATAACTGTGTTGTCTAACATCTTCAAGCTGTATGTCTTCTGTCTTCCTGGCTCCCTCTTCCCAGTCCTCTGGTAGTGTCAAATTGCATTGAAGTCAATTAAGAACTGCTCATTTATTATACACACCTTGTTAAAGCAAGAAGGATAATTGAATGCCAAGACTCCCTTTCCTTCGCATCCATGATTTACAATAACACGATAGGTAATAAGGATTTTTTAGATTAGGAGGCCTATAAATAGATGTGTAGGATTTTTTTTTTTAAGGCCCCATTGTAAGAAGGCCCATTTCTTTGATTTTAGCTATTGAAGTGTGCATTAACCTGTGGGGTTGATGTTGCAGGGACAGGGGGATTAAGCCCTTTTTTTTTTTCCCTTGGATTTCTGTAAGTGAAAGGTTTCATTGGAGGAGGAGAACAAGGAGGGTGGCAAAGGCAAAAAGACAGCTGGGGAATGAATGATGAGCAGAGCCCTTTGTGCCACCATTTGGTTTTAACACTAGGATGGCTGTGAAATGGTGGCTGTTGCTAATGCAGTGGCAGCACAAATATATCCCAGCTGTGATCCCTTCTGGTTAAGCTAGGTGAGGTAGACGTAGGTGATGTAAAAAGGAGAGAGAAGAATGATACCTAAAATATCTTTCTGTTAATTCTTGCTTTGAGTTTTATGAATACAGAATGAAAAATAAACCTCTGTCTCTCATACATGCATGGTTTGGTCCACCTGTACTATGTCATCATTACCAAAAGGACTAAGGATGAACTATTAAAAAGTGCATTCTTTTTCAACACCCAAACCTGGACTCCATCTAACAACTCTGATTTGTTAAATAATAACATTTAAGAGATTCTAGAGAGGTGCTTTGGACCCAGAGAGATAGCCAGACTCATGGAGATAAGTTTTTTACTGGTCTGGAAACAAATAGAATGCCCTAGCAGCCTTATCCACTGTGACAGAGAGCTGCAGTCAGGCAGTGCTGGCTTATCTATGAGTATGAATGAGGAAGCCCCCCTTTAATGAAAATCTCCTATTTCATAAATTCCTTTTGCTAGAAAAGCAGAAGGACTTTAAGCATAAAACACAGGCATTTCCTCTCTCCTCCCCATACTTTTACAGTGTTTGCTTTTAGACCACTTTCCTGTACATGCAAAAATATGAAGTGACTTCCCCTCCTCAAGGAATCTACATAGAGATCAGATAAAGCTGGGCTCAGCCTACAGAAATTTGCACCCATAAATTACCATTCAGACAAGAAAGCCTTGCCCAAGCCACGCTGAAAAGCATCTTTTTAAATACTTCTTCCTTCTAAGCAAGAACACTCCAGTTCATTCAAGGTGACTCACTTGAATACATATTTAAATCCAAACGACTTTTCACTATTATTTATTAGCTGAACACAAAGTCCCCAAACAGCACTGGAAAAAGCCAAAGTCCCGAGCTAGAGGAGTTTGCAGTGCACTCACTGCACCTTCATTTTACTGTTTCCGAGGGGGGAAATTGCTCCAGAGGCATTAAAAATATTAATTCTCAGGTGTTATAAAAACCCCCATCCAAACAAGGAAACAACAGAAGGCTCCTGAAGAACACCTACCGGTTCCACATACCGGCTCTTTGGCAAAGTTAAATATGTTGGGATGTTTTCTCAACCAACACGAAGCAATTAGGCTCGATTGTGGTTTAATGATTCTCCAAATGCCTTTTTTTTTTGTGCCGTTCCTTTGTCCTGAGGGTTCTTCCTATCGCATCGGACGCAATCGAGGATGGATGATAAAGTGCACATGTTTGATTGGGAGCTTTGAATAAGAATTCATTCCTAACAGCTTTTTCCCCTGAAGGAAATAATGGTAGGAAGTAAATAAATAAACAAGCAAACAATTAAGAAACCGCCTCTGTCCCATATCCTTGAAGAAAAAACAGCTGTTTTTTTTTTTTTTTTAAAAAAATTGATTATTTTAATATTATTTTATTTTTATTCTGCTTCTTTTCCCATGGGACTCTTC
>NDXB01004855.1:365341-430156 GCA_002631895.1 Agapornis roseicollis | reverse complement strand
TTTTATTCTCCCTCTTTTCCCCTGGGACTTCTCTCCCCCCATCCCCCCCCCCTCCCCGGCAGTGGGGCAGTTTAGTACAGTAGAGGTTTCAAATGCTGATGTTCAAATGTTTTCAACGAATATGTTAATGACAATGGACAAGCCTTTAGCACTCTGCTGAAACAGCAGCCTGAACATTGTGTATTTAGCAGATCCTATAAGGTGATGACAGCTCACAAGGAGTTGATAAACGCCATTCCTCAGGAAGATAAATGTAAACCAAACCTCAAACCTCTGGCAATTTATTCACAAATCCAATTATTTTACAATAACATATTAAATTTGAGGCGCCGTGAATTTTAAAAAGCAGCAACAGAACTTGGGCTTGGCTTTCATTTATAAGCATTGAGAAAAACCTGATCTAAAATTCAAGAGTCAAAACAAAAGAAGGTTAGGAGGAAGACATTAATATTCTCTACTTGTATGGGTCCCAGCTCCCTGCTGGCATGACTTCACATGCTCATCTAATAGCTGACTCCAAGCAAGCCCAGAACAGCAGAGCAAGCCCCATCTTTTTTTCAAGGTAATAATATCTGTAAAAGTTCTGAAGGAGTAGATGGATTTCAGAGCTTAGCCAGCTAGAGGGCTACAGCATCACTACCATGAGCACAGACATACCAATGTGGACTCTGCTTTGTGGGGAACCCCCAGCCCAGATGCCCCCAGCTGGCTGTAGGATTGGGGCACAATCCTATACAAAAGTGTTCCACCTTATTCCTCATCCCCTGACAAACATAAGGACCACGAGAGGAGCAACAGGGTTCTTTAAAGTACAAAACTTCACTAATGTACAAAACTGCTGCTGCAGAAGTTGCCCAACAGTGTGAATACCCTCTCACTCTCCAGGTGGATAGTCACCAGGGCCAATTCATGTTGGATTACATATCAGTGTCCCCACAGAAATCTTTAGTCCTCAGGAAAGGCCAGTGGAGTTGGAAGATTTAGTTCTATAAACCATTTTGGCAACTTGGTACAGGACCATAATTCTGCTTACATATTTCAGGGGCATTATGCCCTTCTTAGGATAGGTTATTGCATAATAGCGTGGTTCATTTCTTTAGAAAATTAGACAACTTATATTTTGCTAGCTGACTAAAACATGCCTCAGTGGTTTTTACTTACTGTGGAAACCTCAGACTTTGGTCAGGAGAACAGCAGGTGCAACTCCCTGTTAACTTTAGAAGATGACATATGTGGGAGCCATGAAAAGGAAGCTGCTGACATGCACACCACAAAACCTAAAATAAGGGGAAAAAAAGGGCTGTGACCCTGCTGCTTTCCTTTTGAACATAACTGCATCTAAACACAGCAGGACAAAAGCCTGGCACAGGCACTGGAAGATGTTCGATCAGTTCTGTTGTGTAATGCTATGGGCACATACAGGTCTACTGCTTCTTCTTATTTTTCCCCATTCTTCTCCAGTGCTCATGAGCTAAAAGACTCTGAGTTTTTTTGTCTACCTGAATTCCATAAGCTAAATGTTTGCTGTGCACATACAAAGTAGGTCAGTGCAGGATCAGAAAGTTAAGGGCCTCAGTCAGAGCTCTGCTTTGAGAATCCTGAAGTTCAGTTAAGTGATTATTTTTTTGGCACTAGTTCTAAAAGAGTAATCGTTTGGATTGTATATTTTCAGGAACAGCTCCTTTAGCAAAAAGACCTGCTCCATAAACAAAATGGGCTGCTTCTGAAGAATGCTGTTCTCAATTATAAGGATAGTTGTGTTTTGGGATAAGGAAGGAAACACTTCTCTGCTGGGCTATCAGAAAATGAAACTGTGAATAAATGAGACACATAATAGAGACCTAAGATACATGTAAGGTTTCCTCAAATCACGATGACACGTTACTCTGTTACAGCTTTGATAAATCAAAGCAATTGCACCACTGATACATGTGGCCCACTAAAGGAGGGGTACTCAACCTTCTTTCTAAGACTTTTGCTGGCACTGAGACACTGGAATGTTCCTTGTATATACCATACAGCATCACCAAATTGCACAAAGCATCCTTAAATTCATCCTGGACTATTCTCTTACTGTTAAAAAAATCAGTTGAACTACAGCTGCCTGTCAGAGCCTGCTGTGAAAGCATGAGCAGGTGTCTGAAGCTGTGAGGCATCCTGTGCTGTGAATAGACAGTGCTTGCTGCTATCCTAGCTGGGCAGCTCAGAGAGCAGAAAACCTACCATAATCCAGGGATAAGGTCGCTGAATACTCTTGCCTCTGCAGCACTATCCCAACCACCAGCTATACCTCAGTTAAAATACGCCTTTTACTGATTCCCCAAATTGACAATTATGTATAACTGCGTTAATGTGCTTAAGCATAGAAGGGCTCATAAAATGGCCACATGAGGCTCCTACAGTGAAAAATCTATCTTCATTACTAAACTTAATTTAATTATTGTATCTGTTGACCAAGCAGAACCACATCTAAGGCAGAAATTTCTCATTCTGATTTCAAGAAGGAGCATGTGATGAGAGAATCACCCTGTTCTACATAGTTTAAAATTCTTTCATACCAATTGCTCTACTTGTTCGGCTCTAGTGGAGGTTTGAAATAGGTGCGCTGTGATGCTCCTGGGTTTGATTTACACAGGTTTCAGACACACATTGTGTGAAACCATTTAGAGACATTCAACACCTTTCTTTCTTTTTTTAATCGGCACCTTAATGACTCATTTGGAGTGCTTGCACACCAACTGACCCAAAACCCCCTCAAGCAATGATTTACTGTAAGAATGCTTAGGGGATGTGTCAATGGGTGACATTAGAATTTGTTAAAAGTGTCTGGGCAAGATTTCTGAGTAAGAAATACTTCCTATTAACTAATATATTTTGGGGTATTTTCACTGGGAAAATCTGAAACACATTGTCATCTACTGCATCTACAGAAGGGAAATTTCATCATTCCCACTGACGTTACAATTTGTTCAGCTGCATGAAAGGCGGGAGTCTTTGTTTAGCCATGGCTCGACTGAATTCCAGCGTTTTTCTTCTACGTCAGCTGCTCTGCCCACAGGCAGCAGAGGCCAGTTCCTCAAAAGGTGCTACGCAGTTTCTTAATAAAGCACTTTTATTAAGGAAGTTACCAATGTCCACATGACTGAGGTAGAAACACTGATGCACAAAGTACATGATTCTCTCAAGATGACAAGTTAATTCGTTATCACAGAAGAGAACAGGGACTTCCTAACTCCAATTACATACCCTATGGAGAAGTCTATTTCTAATTAGTTTTTAGTTGGTATATTCCAAGTGCAGTTTCTATGTCTGAACAATGCAGGGTCTCCCACATTCCAGCTAAATATTTTTGTCCCACTCAGGGCACATAACTGCTTTTTAATTATCCACCCCATTTCTTGGTGTAATATAATGCATAAATTCCTTCAGTTGCAAGCATCCTATTTTCTGATTGTTGATTTCTTTTTCATATATAAACATTTCAGACTTGGGGGAATTATAGTAAAAATTGACATTTATGCCCTGACTATATTACATATGTTTTAATCCTAATGTTAGTAAGAATGGCAATAGACAAACCAGCAACTTATGTCAGCTGTAAATACCATATTATTTTGCATTAAAAATGTACTATTTATTATTGTCTGAAAACTCCCACATATTAAAATATTTCTTAGCCCAACTGTCTTACAGAACCCTTATAGAAAAGGGTTAGTTTCTCACTAAGAATGATATCTTACTTTTGTTTCATGCAAGTACTGTATCTAATACTGTGGCTGTTTAGATCTTAGGTCATGGAAAAAAAAGAGAAAAGGAGATATTAACATATCAATGAAACACTCTCCTCAGGAGCCATGGAGTGGGAACAATATTTGCATCTCCAGTTTGTTAACAGCACAGGCAAAACTGCTAGTGAAAATTCTTAAATTAGGGTTTAATGTGATGGTCTCTGTTTTCAAAAGAGAAACAAAAAGGCACCACAAACCACATGTGCTCAGAAGTGGCTTGTTCTGTGTAAATATCATTGTAAGTCACCAGTAAAGACCTGGACTCCTTTTGGTTAGGTAGAGAACAAACTCCTGTAATAATAAGTGAATTCAGAGCTGCCATGAAGCTTCTTGGGCTCCTGACTAGGAAAATTATACAACGGATCAAAAGTAGAATTGATCAATGCAGTAAATTCATTGTATTGTTTACCTGAAGAAATTACTACTTCATATAGGTGCAGAAATCACCATATTGAATAAGACCTCAGTAGATAAACATCTTCTCCCTAATGTTTGTCAGTTCAATTTTGGGGATATTCTTGTAGAAGATCCTCATCCATAGCAGATTTGTTTTCTAACCCACATCTGTTAAGTGTCTTATGCCTTGGAGCTTGAAAAGCTGTAATTTCTTTTCTTGCCTTATCTAATATACCTGTGGCTATTTCTGATACACATCTCATTTTTCCTATTGTTTCAAGAACATCTTGTGATAACAAGTTCCATGGAACAGTTGTGTTGCACTGCAAGAAGTATTTCCTTTAGCCACTTTAAACATGTCACTCATCTCTGAGCCACCTTTATTTATAAAGTACTTCTTGCTGAAATAAGATCGGATGCAGTATTCCAGATGACATCACACCAGTAACATTTTACATTTTATTTTCTATCACACCACTTATGCAGTCTAATATTTTACAAAAGAAATGGAAATCCTGACTGAATGCTGAATCCAGATCCCATTAAACTGTCCTCAATAATACTCAGGTCTTTTCCCACACTTGTAGAGCTCACTGGAAAAAACAGACTTTTTCCTTGGAACCATATGTCAGTGGAGCTGTTAGCATAGTCACCATCCTTAGTCATATTTAAAGATGCTGTTAGAATGAAAATAAATATCAAGGCATCAGAGTTTTTCGGAAAAGGGAACTGTTTCTGAAGCACGTTGCCTCCATCTTCTAAAATGTTTTCCGTACCTTAGGGCCAAAAAGCAGAAGAAGCTGAAGGAAATTCAGTATTTCTGAAGAGAGGACCACAAATTCAGGAAAATCAATATGGAATTATGGGGCTGCACACTGCCAATCATTTCTGAAAACCATTAATTGGGTGATTTTATGTAGTGCCAAGAGCTTAACTCAAATGTTAACTTTTGAACTGAGTTCAGGGCCCAGTTTTCAAAGTGATGAGCACAGTGAAGTCCCACAAAAGCCACTGTGGAGCATAGCACTTCATAAAGACCAGGCTCCATGTTGTTTATTTAATATATTTTTAAAAGATTTGCTCTGCTTTAGTCCACTAACAACTAATTAAGCTGCCTCCAGATTAAGAGGCTGAGCCAAGAATTACAGGATATACCACATGCTTTCTCAAGGCAAATATTTACAGTTGTTTGTTGGGTTGCTGTCTTTGACATCTATCTTCTACACATAGGCCATTAAAAAATGCAACATCACAAAAATCACCACATGACATTATGTGAAAGATTTGCTTTTTGAAAAGCAAGATGTATTCAACGCCAGCTTGCAAATTGTTTTGCAGATGCTATTTCTATAATGCTGGCATGGCTCCTTTTAGTGAGGGGGGCTGGGGGGGCCGGGGGGGGAGAGAAACATAAAAGACCCAGATCAAAGATTCTTTTTTGGTAGGCAAAGGCTTCTGGCTTCTTTTTCCTAATAGAAAAAGTTTGTGATATCAGAGGAGACCGCACATCAAGCAGGGTTATGCAGCCCAGCTTTAGCATTCTCTTTATTCGTGCTTTGTGCTTGCTGCTGCTCCCTTGTCACTGTGATGGCTGTTTCATGGGGGCCTCTGTGGGATTTAGAGAACACAGGCAGAAATGCTGTAGAAATAAAGACTTCAATAATTTGTTTATCATTCCTGTTAAACTAATGCTATGACTGACTGTCCTCAGTAAGACTAATCCTGTGAAAGTCTCCAGTGACTTCTCGATACTTTCAGTAATTGGAATGCCTTTATGCCTAATGGTGGCATGGTAAATGCATCCCTGTGTGGGAGAGAGCAAGCTCCTCAAAGGACTGCCTGGCTTTTCTAAAATCACATGCACCTCTGATTTCAACAGAAGTCAGTATCATTTTCTCCTTTGGAAGAGTGAAACAGTTATACAAACAGGAATTTAAGGTAAACAGACATAGGTATAGCATGAGGCTGGCCAGAGCACTCATTGACTCAGTTCTGCAGCCATCTAAGTTCAGGATAAAGCTCACACTTTCTCAGTGGACAATGCCTAATGTCCACAAGTCTGACTGAGGAAGTGCCCAAATGCTTTCCTGGCAGGTTGCAGATGTGCAGTGTGACCAGATCAGGCAGGTCCCAGCATCCCAGCAATGATTCCTGCACTGGGACCGCAGACTGGCTGGAGGCAGCTCCACTCACATCATGAGTGGATAACAAGGGAGTGGATGCCTCTTCCAGCAAGCTCAGCAAAGGGACTTTGTCAAGTTAGTAAATGTATTAAAGTATAGACTTCAAAAGCCCCAGATCGGAAGATGGTGACAACGAAGAACACCATGCAAACAGATAATCTAACACTGTAGACCTGTTTAAGAGCTGGAAGAAGTGTAGAGGAGATTTTTCTCTCCCTCACCCCCATAGTTTTTAGGAAAAGGTCTTTGAACTTCTTTATCTGAGCACTTATGTTTTTATTACAGGAAATTAAGAGGCTGAATGATGTGTGATTCAACTGTGGATCCCTAGACATGAAATGAAGCCATAATAAAACATTTTAATATGAAATCAAAACCATAAGCTTGACTCTTTCCTACATCTGACCTGTGCTCTGTGCAGGGGCAAGTACATAGTGGGAGCCAATGATTGCTCCTTTGTTGTATTTCACCAACAAGTCTTTAGACAGGTTATATGCTGCTTTAAATTATAACACTGGCCATGGAGTTTCAAAGAGCATGTCTCTGTTGCACAACAGAAGGCAGCCCAGGGATGCCTGGACAGTGTATGCCAAGGTAGGATATTAGTGTGGTTCCCCATTGGCACACACTGCATGTGCACTCATGTGCATGGCTGGTCTTGAAACTCAAACCTGTGAGTCTCAGTCCATTAATTTACTTTGCCTCCTCCTGCCACAGTAGGATGAGATGCTGAGGAGGTCTGAGATACAGATATTGGTCTCTCCTTCAGAAGAATAAAGGCAAGAAATGAGATTAGCCAAGAGAAGGTCGCTTCAAAGATGTTTTTTTGCTTTGAATATTGCTACTTAGGAAGAACAAATGCAGTCAGTTGGTGTCATGCTGCTGCTAGCTGAGCTGGCAGAGAAAGACATGTGAGAACTGTAACCATTAGTCAAAGAAATCAAGCTAATGCTCTAATCAAGTACAGCTAAAATCTGTAATGTCCAATAAAAAACAACCAGCACAACTGGAAGAGTGCCAAACAACTGAACAATACACATCTAGTTTTCCAGGGAGGGCCTCTCACAGTAAACTAAGAAATCAACAAAGTCTGTTGTCTGATGTTGCAGCTCAACCAGCCCAAAGGCTCATCCCACTGCAAGCTCCTTTCCCCTCTCTGTGCCAGCCTCTCTGACTGCAGAGATCTTGTTCAGAGGGCAAAAGAAGCCAAATGCTAACCATTTTTTCCTGACATTCAAGCTCTATGAAATCAAAAGTTGCCAGGGCCAACACAGGGAAGCGGCCATATGAATCTGTGCACAGCTGAGAAAAACCTTATCATTAGATTTGGTACGCTTTGATGTTAGGGACTGTAGTGACAGGACAAGGGGTAACGGGTTCAAACTTAAACAGGAGAGGTTTAGACTGGATATAAGGAAGAAATTCTTTACTGTCAGAGTGGCGAGATGCTGGAATGGGTCGCCCACGGAAGTTGTGAGTGCTCCATCCCTGGTGGTGTTCAAGGCCAGGTTGGATGAAGCCTTGGGTGGCATGGTTTAGTGTGAGGTGTCCCTGCTTATGGCAGGGGGGTTGGAACTGGATGATCTTAAGGTCCTTTCCAACCCTAACTATTCTGTGATTCTATGATTCTATGATGTTACTGGTCAGGTGAAGAGGAGAACTGAAGCATCCTGCCTGTACTCTGTCTGGAGAACGGGACTAGGATTTGCCATAGAAGAGGCCACAGCATGTGTGCAACAGCACAAATTTACACCAACTGCTTTGGATTTATAATTGAATTACAGTTATAAATCTGAATAACTAATGGTAGAAGCAAAACCTCACGTCTGGACTTCCAGAACAGTTCTCCAGTGGGTTGTTTACTTCTGGCCTCTTGCACTGCCTGACCTCCAAGGGAATTCTTGGAGTCATGCTAATGTTTAAATAGCGCACTGCTTCCAGCAGCCAAACACAGTGTTTCTCTTGGTCTTTGGAAGCCTGAACAAGCTACTCCAAGATTTCTCTGGCAAATAAATCAGGTGCATGTCTGTAAAACTGGGTCCCTTTTATTCCAATTTTAATTATCCTACAGTCCCATAAAAGTGGGGTTTTTTTTCCCCTCCCTTTGCTCACAACAGCTAGTTTGAATAGAAGCTATTCACCTGGGATCCTGAAGAAAACAGCTCTTCCACCCTCCTTGTGCAAGTCAATGAGGCATAGAGTAGTGATTCGGGGCTCGGGGGGGAAGCAAGTGTTTTCAGACACCTTTTACCAGCAGAGCTAGCCAAATGGGACACCTTGTTCCTGCTCTCATTCTTCATAGGGCATCCCCCATTTTTCATGTAAGGCTTATACTCAGAGATCTGCTCCATATTCATGTACCAGATCTTTAGGATAACCCCATCCTTATTTCTTTATTAAAATGAAAATAACAAGGGTAAACAGGGGTAGCAGTGTTAAGCCAGTTTTATGACACATATGATGAAGAGGTCAGAAAGTAACAATTCAAAACACTCAGAACAAAAGCCACTGTCTGGCACTCTAAAATGAAATAGTAATCTGGACACATTTAACAGGAATGTAAACACAGATGATGCAATGACATGGAGTAGGACAAACTATCCCTTACACCATACTTCAGCCCATGTGATGTGTAAAGAAAATGTACATTACCAATACTACCAGACTTGTTAAACCTGGGCAACAAAGGCAGACTGTACACTCACCCTGTGTGGGAGTGACGGTGAGGTGTGAGAAAACAACCTGAGAGAGAGATTAGCACTGAAAAGTGATACCCAGTGAGGGCAGAAACAAGACATGGAGAAGTGATACAGAAACAGAGACAAGGAAATAGAGGAAAATAAAATAAAACCCAAACCCCAAAGGTTGTTTTTCTGTGACTCAAATCTGAAGTGAAGTATTTGCTCTTGTTCTGTGTGATCTTTGACTTCTTTTACACTCATGCCATCACATAAGCTGCTCACAGTGCTCACATTTATGGTCAGAAGGATGCAAAGGACATGACAGCCACTGTTGGTTTTGATGCAGCACCTGCATCAAAACCTGCCCTGTGACCAACAATTAACAAAAACTAATTGAAAGACACATCTACTGGAAGAGCTGATACACTACAGCATCTTTGTCACTGCTTCAGAATCAATTCATCCACCTGTGTTTAGCTTTCCATTCCTATTTTAAAGGATGTGAAATGTACAGTAACAAAACAGTATTAGAGCAAATAAGCTCAAGGAGACAACGAAAAGAGGAAGTGAAAGGCTTAAAATTAAAAATAGGAATGAGACATAGTATTTGTCTCTGCCAATATTTGCTGGTATGTTGAAATTGAAATGGTGGGATTTTTGCCTTAGATATGAGTGAACTTGTCTGTCAGATGCTTCCCTCTCATCCTTGGTAGGCCACAAATGAATGAAACCAAGGACTTTTAACAGGATAACCTGTTGTCAGCCTTCCAGGCATAATGCCATGAAGCCAAGGCTCTTCCACAGTGTGGGAAATCTTGGAGTAGTTTTAGTTTCCATTCCAAATTAGAGATAAAGGAAATTTGAGAACATCAGAAGTCTGCTCTGAAACCTAATAAGTTCTCTATCAACCAGCTGTGCTAGAAATGTTTTTCCAGCCATCTAACCAAGAAGTTCCCAAGTGTAGCTCACTTAGTTTTTTTCTCCAGTTAGTTATTTCTTCTTGTGTTAGACCACAAGAGCAGAAGTAGATGGTGCTGTGCTGGTTTGCATGACTGAAACATGCCTCCTTCCAAACCTCTCTTCTCATGTGACAGAGAAAACAGTGGCAGCTACTGAGCCATGTGGCCAGCTCTCATTTTATGGGGAGGAAGACAGCAGGATATATTATTTCCTTGGTGTACTACTTCAGAATGGTTTGTGTACCACCAGCAGATTTGGGCTTCTGTTTAGAAATTTGCAGTTTAGTTTATAACTTATGTTATGATAGTCCCTAGAAGCCCTGAACTTGATTGATCAGTCATAAGATGCCCCAAATCTTTCACAATCCAGGTAAATGACTCGCAGAGAAAATCCAGATAGCAAATGCAGATACCAAACAAATGGTGAAAATGAGATAACAACCAGGAATAGGAACTTGGCTTCCCCAAATCTCAGTCATCCCATGTTCACTAGACAATATCACCTGTGCACCTAATTTGCATGGACCGATCCCTACAGGACTCTTAGTTTATACCGAAGCATCTACAACCTGTCATGAAGTCTTTATAGCTTCAATCACGCTTCTGTGCAATTCAAGCAGATTGTTGGGTATTAGAGTTAATTTACTTGGCAGCTGAATTCTTCAAAGTTTGGAGAATGATTCTCCATTCATCATCAAAACATCTTCTCAATTCATACTGCATATTTGAAGCCTGCCAATGAATTATTTGGGTTATCAGAAGCCCATTGCCCTTTTCTATGCACCGCTAAATCTATCAGCAACTCAAGAACAGAACAATGAGAATTATGACAGTTGTAATATAGGAGTTGTCTTTCCCAAATTTTCATGGCTATATGCAAGATACGTGGCCTTTTTATTAAGAAATATATTCTAGGAAGAGTGCTGAAAGGGTTTTTTTTCCTAGGAGCTGATTTTATATAGAAATATAATGTTAAACCTGAATGCTTTCTGATAGAGACTTAATGAAGTAACGGTGGCACAATAGACAAGATGTCCAAAGTGTAACAGTCAAGAAGGGATTTTTACCTAAACAGCATACAACAAACATTGTTAATGTTGTTAAATACTGTAAATAAAGTTATTGACTTGCATGTTAATGAAGGGACATTCTGTCAACATCCAAACTGTCCTGGCACTGCAAGCAATGCAAGAAGCTACAATAAACATTTTCACACTTCTTCAGAGAGTACAAAATCTTTGCTGCTGTTAAAAGCAAGCAAATACCTAAAGACACAAAAGAGAAGAAATCAAAGGCAAAACAGTTTTAAGAAGCGCCTAGTTCTTCTCAAAAGAAACACAAGCTAAAGCCCAACAATCCCCCTTTTGCCAACTGCCACTTTGTAGGCCTTTATAATTAGAAAGAACAATTTAAAAAGCCACAAGAAGAAATCCTTTGCTGATCTTTTCAGAGTCTTTTCAGTTACAGTGTTCAAATCTCCTGAACAAATCTCCTATGTTGCCCACCATCTTTATTCAGGAAGCTTTTCTGAGGTTATTTCTAGGAAAAAGAAACTAGGAAATTACAATATTTGCTGTTGTTTCAGTACCTTTTTTTCTTCCTCTTCTAATGTGGTCACCCTGAGATGTCTGGAATGTCCAGGAGCAACCAGAATTAAATTCAAAACAAATTCTATCACAGACCCCCCAAAAATGCAAGCCTGGTAATTTTTCCTAATTCCTCCTGCCACAAAACAGAAATGCTTTCTGGTTCATTGAGCAAATTGGTGGGTCTGAATTCCAGAAATTCAGATATCCTCACAAAGGCAGCATTATGACCAAACAGGTTACGTGTTCAGAATTCTGGCCTGGTGCCACTTTGTTAATAAATGCAAGTGTTGAATTCAGCTGGATTTAAAGATTGTGTCCTTTGCTTGAGCAAGTCTGAAAGTGCCAGAGCTGTAAAATGATTGTTGTGGCTTGTGCTTTGAAACATGGAGACACCATTGCTGATAAAAACTCTCTCTGATCCAACAAAGAGAATCAGATGGGCAGGTCTCACGTTGACCCCAGCTGACTTCAGTGACCTAAAGCAGCGGTTTGCTGCATGGAACTATAAAAAGATTGCCCAACCTGTAATAAATTAAACTCTCAGATAAACTGTGAGACATACTTAATCTGGATTTTATTATTTTAATTCTAATTTTAGAAATAGAAGACAAAGCAGAAAAAAACAAATCAGAGATAAAGGTGATTATTTTGGGGTTCTCTGTGCTTTGCTTCATTAAAAAGAGTTTGATTTTCTTCAGTAACATGAATTATACTCCATCATCAACAGCAGCAATTGACTAGAACTTTAATAAAACCCTCCCAACACTTGTTGGGGGTTTGTTTTGTTTGTTTGGGGTTTCTATTGCTGTTGTTTTAAGTTACAGCACAGTTGACTGATTGCTTCAAAGAAAAGAACTCTTCTGTGTCTTAATTACACAGAGGAACGTTTATATTTTATATTATACAATGGCAGTCATCAGAGCCGAACAATTCCAGGCAAATCATTTATTTTCCTATCTGCTCCAGTTCATAGAAATAAATCTGAGTTAACTCAAAATACATTTGTTATTCAAAATCAGCCAGTAAATACTGTTTGCAATTAGTGGTTAATAACTAGGCAGATTTTCCTTTTCCTGGGTGCAGAATTACCAGATCCATTTCACAAACTAAAACCTGAGGCAGAGCAAGGCCTTTAACCCTGCACAAATCCAGCAACCACCTTCCTGTTGAAGCACTGGACCGCACTGGTCATGAATGGTCAGATTCTTTGCAGGCAACTGCCTGTGTGCATTTACTTACCTCGATTTTTGCAACCAGGTACACATATATACATCTGTATCTAAGCCAACACTCCAGTTTTACCAATACCAGCTCCTAAATATGCAAGACTGTTAACAACTCAGGCTTTGGTTTGTACAAAGGCCAAGGAACTGCTATCACTTAAGTAGCCTAGAGGCAATCCCTCCTTCATAGTACATATCAGTTCTTGTAAGTCCCTTCTATTCCCTTTTACTCTTCCTAAAAATTTGAGACTGTGCTGGTGTTAACAAGACGGAGGAATTTTTGCCCATCCTCCCCCCAGTTCTTGTACAGGGACTCAGACTGGAGTGAAAACCTTGTTTCATGAGAAAAAGTATTACTTGATTTGAATGACTCAAATAAGAATTTTGTTCTGAATGGCTTCAGGGAAAACTGTTCATAAAATCTTCCTGTTATTAGCAAAGATAGTTTATTATTGGCATAGTGCAATAAAATAACCCAACACATCTGGGCTGTCACTGTCTGCAAGAGAGCTGTATGGCTCTCCTACCAGGTGCTGAATGCTTTCACCTCTGGATTAAAGCATGCTCGACATAACATAGCTCCCTGTAGATAGCAGAGCTGAATCTTTACAACCTGTCATAGCAAGATGTAGACAGGCATCTAGTGGGAAATATAGAAAACTCCTACCTTTCCTTACCCTGTAAATGCATACGTATTACAAAGAAGAGATACCAAGCATCTCCTAGAAGATTATGGTGAAAACTCCTGCACTGAATGGGCCCCATAGTAAGGATGTTAACGTAGTCTTTTTTTTTTGGCTTTAAATGTAGCTGTAAACCTAGCAGTGCCCAGAGCCCCTGGACACCTGAGATGGCTACACCCCATCATCATCCCAAAGCCAGGCAAAAGAAAAAGAAAGGTTTCTTCCTGTGCTGGAAGTGAGTTTAGAGGAGCGAAAGCACAGTTTGAATACTGTGCTACACGGAGAGCTCAAGCCATTATTAACACCTCAGAGGTTCCTCAGAGCACTGAGGAGTTTAATTGCAGCAGCCTAATGAAACTCTGCCATGCCCCCTTGCTTCTTCCTAGGGTGGGACACGTGGCTGAGGGAAGGGAAAGGGAGGAAAACAAAACGATCAGAAGCACATTGCTTATCTGAACACTTGGCAAGGTGCTTTTCATTACATTGTGGGAGCTAATCTGGCTGGAATAATCCAAAACATCTAGTGAGAGAGCTCAGTGCTTGCACAATGGAACCTTGAGAGACATTTGCTCTTCTGTCAGGAGATTTCCACACTTTGTCCGCAAAGAAACACGTTTAAAGTCACAGGTGCTCCAGCTGCACCTCATCACTTACATCACTACTTGAAATCAACACTGTCTTTGTAAACGTAAATATATACTCACACGTACTTACATACAAAATACAATGTGTTTGCAGAAGTGCACACACGTATTTACCAAGCTGAATGTTTTACTTCTGTATTTGTATAGCTTAGAAAAAGGAACAGTGCAGCTTTAACATGGTTATGATTACACTTTTGATTGAAATACTTAGGAGATGTGTATATTACAACATCTCATCGCAGACATGTTGTACTGTCTAAGAAGAGTGGGGAAGCATTTTTATCCATAAAAATGTTACTCATGAGGGCTGTCTCATCAATGTGTTTTGTGCTTTCCCATGTGAGAATCAGTCACAAATAATAACTGGTTTGATATTTAATCAATGTCAAGATGCTGCTGGATGTTTGTGTCTGTCCACATTAGGGATCTAATGGATCTATTTCAACATTAAAAATACATGAAGACACTTCTCTTACTCTAAGCTACAACAAAGCTTTTAATTGCTTTACAGACAACTTCATAGTGCATACCACATCAGTGGGCAGAAAAAAATCCCTGTAATGACAGCTCAGTGTCTATTTTTGTTCCATGGTACACTTGAATCTACAGGATAAAGTTCTCAGATCTTGCTTTTTTCTTCCAAATTCACCTTGTACTGCTCAGTCCTTGCAGAAGGAAATTGAAAGGGGAATCAGATATTCCATGCAGCCTGGATAAAGAATTTTGCTGTGGTATACCTATAGATAGAGCTTTTATGGTTAACCTTCAAAAATCTCTCACTTTCTGCCCACTTCTTATCCTTAATAACATTTTCAGTATGATTACCTTACGTTTAGTTGCTGTAGTCAAAACAGAACCACAAGGATCTTAACACAGTCAGAAGAGCAGCTCTTCCTCTTTCTTCATATTCTAAGTAGCAAAATTCCCTTAAACTAGTCACAGAACATGTTCAGGGATGTAACAATGTTCTGAGTTTAAAATAGCTTTTGCCTTCTCTTAATTTGAGAAAGATCAGATCAATTTGGTTCTATTCACTGTGAGAAAAAAAGAGTTCTGCAATGATAACACAACTGCAGACCTAAAGGTCTTTCTCCAAAGTATTTCCTTTACATCAGAGCAGGCCTCTAGCTGCAGCCTGCTTGCCGGTGATATGTTATATTTGCCTTTTGCTCTGTTCTCCCATTTTCCCCTGAAATTTAAGCTGCTAAACCCAGGAAAAAAAAAAGGAATTGAAGTTCTTTAACTTTTGAGAGGTTTACCAAATAGAATGAGAGGTTCACCTACCAAATATTTAGCCTTTAGCCAGCTGAGCACCGAGCTTATGTTTTCAGCTGCTCTACTTTTGGTTCAGAAGGTGTAGATTTTTAAAGTTTGGCAGATAATAATACACAGACTCAGGTATTTTTTTTACCCAGTGATACAAAGGAAGTGGTTTGCTGCTAGCAGGTACCTCATTTGGGATATAAAGATAATGAAAGTTCATCACCGCAAATTGTGACCTGAAGCTTGCTCTACTGAATGAGGAGACATGCATTTATACCAACCCTCCTAACCTTCCAATAAATCGAATTCCCCCCCCCCCCCCCCAAGCTTCATATACGAAGGTTTAGAGGGGAAACAACAAAAATGTTCTTTGAGAAAGAGAGGTTTCAATGGTGTTTTACGCATGCAAATGAAAGGCTGGTTCAAACTTTAATCACATTTAGCTTTTTTTTTTCTTCCATCATTTGCTCATTAATTTTAACAATCAAGTTTCTATAAAGGATGCATGGGGAGAGGTATCAAGAGGCAAATTTATTCAAAGAGATAGGAAACATTACACATTGACTGCCAGCTCTGCAAGGCCAGTCTCCCACCACAAGATTAGCTGCTTCTACAGAAATAGTAGATTTTAAACTAGTATAGTTTAGCATCCACACATGTACTAATCCCAGCAACTGAATAACTGCTCTGAATAAATATCAGTCAAAGCCACTCCTAGATTTTGCAGGCACACCTATAAAAGGTCTTCTATACAGTCAGTACTTCTAGTTGTTTCACAGTATGCTTAGTGCCTTGCTGAAGTGGGTGTGTTAAGCATGTTGTAATCTGGCAGGATAACCTGGTCACCCTCCTAAAGACACTTTCTCTCTAACCTGAAATGTTCACTTTTCCTGATTAAATTGGGTAAAAAAACCTAATTTATGTTGGTGGTTACAGATTAAATAGTCTGGTACACTTCAAAAGCCTGTTTATCTGTGATTTAAAACCAGTATCTTTTGATCAAAGAGATAAACTGTCTCCATGCTGTCTGGTGATCACTACTTTCCTAAGGCCTTTTCCCCTTTTAGCTAACTCCTTCTAGTTTTACTAAAGTAGGAAAAGATGGAAGTTTCAAATGTGTCCATGTAAGTTTACATATGATTTTGCTAGGGTCTATCATGCTGCATCAGGATAATGTTTCAGCAATTTAACAGCTGCTGTTAAGGGCTGCAATTGGATAATCTCATGGCTGCTGTTACTTTGAAGTTACCAATTCACAATAAACCCCACAGCATCTTGTGAGTGCTGTGGTTGGGATTATTACCGGTGAATTGGAAGATCTTTGCAAAATACTGAAAAGAAAACATTAAGTTGTATTCATTTTTTTTTTCCTTCTAAATTCAGCTTGAAACCTGCAGCAAAACGAGCCAAAACTTTATCCTTTGTAATGACAGTGTGGAGTAGAAAAGAGATGAGAGTTTGACCTGACATCCTTTGGTGCTTGTTTATATCATTGGAGCAGAAAGAATCTCAGTGCTTGGCAGCCCACTTCCTGAGGCAGAAAAAAAAATAACCTACATTTACTGCAAATTGCATTGAGATCGTGAAGCTCTGATATCACAAGTCATTGATCTGGTCAAGTGTTAAATGATAGATGTGAGACTTCCCCTTTTCAAATTCCAGCACAGGAGACAAAAAAACAACTCTTTGTCACCAGAATGTGTTAAGTACTAAAGGAGGGAACCCTCTTTGGGAGAAATACCCTGGTTATTTTTTAATGATTACAACAAATAAGTCGCTAAATGTATAAACGCTGCAACTGAGCTACTGTGAGGGAATCAACAGTGATGAATATTGACTTGAAAATATGGGCAGAGTTGGGACCTTAATTGAAATGCTAAAGCTTTGTTTGCTTCCCCTTCTCCAGCACAGCTGAAACAACAAAACCAGTCAGACAACTTTTTTTCCCCTTTGGTCAGGTATGTGCTGAATTACTGACAAAAAGCTCTGGGGTTCTTAGAGGAGCTGCAACACCCAAGGGATTTCTCCCAGCTCCAGACAGAACGACTTCATTTAACTATCTTGGGTGCTCTTTTTGTGTTCGCCTTTCACAGGCTTGGACTGAATGCATATCTGTTTAGTGGGTAGACACAGCGTTTAGTGTGAAAACACCCCTGGCACAGCCTTTTCCAAAACATTAAAAGATTTACAAAAGAGAGTTTAAGATTCTAATTTGTGAGTGTAAAGGGACGGGGGTTTGGTTTTGCTGTAAACCTCCCCCTTCCCATGAATTGAGGACTCTGGAGATAAAGACCTGCTCTTTCTACTGCACCCCCTTTGTTTGTTTTCTGGATAAAATGAAATTTCTGGAATTCCACGGTAGGTTGTAACATTTTGTAGAATCCTCATATTCAATAGCTTCATTTTTCTAAGCCTTTACAACTAGTTTTTTTTTTAAGCTCTTTAAAGAGGTGTCTTGAGTTGCTGTAATTACACAAGTGCAGACTTCCATAAAGTACCTTTACACCTTTACTGCATAAGTGTGTTAATGTCAAATCAGTGCGACTGTCTCGATTTTACAGATGGAAAACTTTGACACATCCTCAGAAGCTACCTAGAGCATTTATCTTCTCACCTACTTCCCAGGCTATATGCTGTGATCCATAGAAAACCTCCACTGAGCTCACCCAGGTAGATCCCGTGGTTTGGGACGTAACATCATAGAATCACAGCCTGGTTTGTGTTGGAAGGCACCTTAAAGCTCATCCAGCTCCAACCCCCTGCCATGGGCAGGGACACCTTCCACTAGAGCAGGGTGCTCGAAGCCCCATCCATCCTGGCCTTGAACACTGCAGGGAACGGGCAGCCACAGCTTCTCTGGGTAACCTGTGCCAGTGTGCTCCAATATCCTCCTGGCCTTACCTGACTTTTTCATTGAGTCTGAGGGTTCCAGCTGGAAACAGAGCTTAATGCACTCAGGTGGAAGAAGAGGTTTCAATGTGTAAAAAAGAAGGAGCAATGCTTTAGAGCATCTGTAGTATAATTAGAGTAGTTTTGATTCCTGCTGATTCTTCACATTGCTATTGTTTGACTGTGTTACATGTATATACTACAGATGGTATATATAGTCATACTATTCCTTCACTCTGGCCTAAATTTAGACTTAAGTTTCTACTGCTCCAATGTCTAAAAGACTTTTCTATCTTAGCCTAAAGTAATCCAAACTGCAAAAAGCTTATAGGTCAAGATTCAGGAAAATTAAGAAGCCTAAATAAATGAACTATTCCCAATTTTCCCAGGCAAACTGACCCTCCAACTGAGATGCTTGAAATAAACCCTGAGCTGACCAAGTTCCACAGTATAGGAAAACCATGTTGCACTCTGAATGTGTTCTACATCCTGTCTTCATGTTTGCAAGTTTTCCCTTTAGCTCTGCAGTACTAGAGACATACATAAACAACACACAGACACAAAAAAACCCCAAGAAGTAAAAAAGATGTCTCAGCAACAGCAGGCTTGCTTTAAATTAACTACAAAGACCTTCTGAGATGGTTCAATAGTCATGAAAACCATAGCAGCTTGAAAGATAGCAATCATTTGCAGCACTAATGTGGGGCACCGGGTGGGGAGGGCTACAGCAAGAGGTTGCTTTACAGCAGTTACAGTAGGTGAGAAAATGAAGAAATTAGAGAAATACAACTTTTTTTAAAGAACACTTTTATCCAAACAGCGCAATTTAAATGGTCTGAAGAACACGCTGTGTTCATAGGCACTGCTTTTCCAGGAAAGAGTTTGTGTAAGACTTTCCCAGTGCAGGTATCTCGCCCTCTTTGCAGAAGGAAAGAGAAGAAAAATGTAAATTATTGCTTTGTGTGTGCCTGGTAATACATAAAAATTCTCTCCTGTTCTATACAGAAAATACTCTGATGCATACCAGGATGTGGATGACTCAAAGGGTAGTGTTAATATTATGCAAAAAACACATGTAAGAGATGGGGAAACAAAATCTACAGAAAAGACACATAAAAACCATTCTGGAGCCCTCATTAAAAATTCTCACCCACACAAAAGCAGACAAATATTCATGGGTTTGACCATTTTGCAATAAGCTTTGTTTTCTTCTGTAAAGAGCTTTAAATGGCTGACAGCATAATAACCACCATCATCAGAGTGTGCCTCTTTGATTGCTGTTCCATGAGTTCTCAGGTATGGGTTTCAACTAAAGCACAATGCAGGCATTCAGAGTTTCACAAGACTACACTCAGTACAGTACAAGACAGACCAGTAGACTCTGACCCTATGATATGAAATCATAAATCGAGATCATTTAGGGACAAATGTAGCATCTTATTCCACATTTATGGCCACCAACTGCAGCAACTTAGTAAAATGATTAATGGCGGGGATAAAGGGCTTCTGTTCTGAAGTGCTGATGATATCAATGCCTTAACGTTAGGCAACAACATAATCTAAACAGCTAAAGAATATGACACCCACAAGACCTGGATATTCAAAGGGCAGCATTGGTGTGCAGAGGCAGGGGATGTGTCATCTGCCTTTCAGACAAACTTTTGGTACATTAAGAGCACTTAGTATACATATATATAGACACATATATAATGTCTTTAATTCTCCTTACGAGGCTTCCTCTCGGGGTATTCACACCTCATTCTGCAGATTTACAACCTTCTGCATTTAAAAATGAAACTACAAGATTAATGCTATCTCTGTGGCAGTTTTTCATTAGCTAACAGGTTGTGCTGGGACACATTAGGAACTCGAGAGCAAATTTATAGAGCTCCAAGTTTCTAAAGTTGGGATCATAGGAGACTGTGACATGTGTAGAAAGTGGAATAAGTGCCTTGCTGTGTTGGAGAATGGCTGTAGAAACCCACTGGCATTTTAATATGCATAAATATATTTTTTTCTCTGTCTTGAAACACTTAGGGTCTCTGAAATAGTGGTGCAAGAGTGGAAACTGGAGCTTTATGTTGTCTTTTCAGGCAAGGAGAAACTAAAACCAAAACTTGGTTTTTGGGGTGGTGGGTGTTCTCCATCTACCCAATATATCAGGGAGATTATGATGATATTACATAGTATGCTGGGAGATTCTCCACCTGCAAGTAAAACCCCTAAAAGTAATAAATAGATGAAAAGAATCACCCATGTAAACACTAGACTGCAGAGAAGGAGAGCCCACCTTAATTAGGAAAAGCAAATAAAAAAGCAACAGTTTCTGAGGGCTAAACTGTGCAATCTGAATCAAAACCAGTGTGTTGTGATACTCTCTGAGCACTGGCCTCAAACAGAAAATTCTGTACTGCCCACCTACATTCTTCTCCCACCTTCTCTTTTAAAGCATTTTGTCTGCTGTTCTTAACAGAGTGAAAGTCAGCCTGTGAAGAGCTCCTGCAAATCAGTCCCCAAGCTAAATACCACTGAGAACCTTACATACCCGGTAGCACAGGGGTGAATTTCGCTGCCATTGCTGAACTAATCAAATAGTCTGGCACAACTGAGGCTCAAGAAAAGTGTTCGGGCACCTTTGTGACATATAATTTGTCATCAGGGCTCACATGCTTTTGATGTTATGAAGTCATAGCTAACAGGATGAGGAAGGCAGTGACGACTTAATGATTTACTTTTCATTATTTGGGAATGTCAGTTGTAACTCTCTTTTCCCATGAGTGGGAATCCATTATTAATATTTACAAGCAATTCTCTAGCAAGCAAGTAAAAGCTCATAATCAGAATCAAAGGACTGTACTCCTGATGGTACTTCATGAGAAGAGCACTTTATTAGGAAACAAAAGCTTCCAGAGAGATTATTTAATAAGTGCATCAGTTTCTTTAATATTTTAATGGCAATTGCTGGTGAGACAATTATTTTTCTTGCCTAATGTTTCCCCCCATTCCCAGTGAGAATTCTTGTACTCAATGCTTAGAGCATAATGTAATTATTCAGAGATCATTAACAGACCATATTGCTTTTCCTTTCATTAAACCAGAACTGTGCATCTGTTTGAATAAGGACATAGAAGTCATCAGCCGTGCGGTACATAGGTTTTAATTTTTTAACTGTTTAAGAAGGAACAGAGTGAGCCTGGCACTTACTATTCAGTGGATTGAAGAACCTGACTCCCAGTTATAGCTTGCTATTCATGGTAGCATGAGAAAGTCTATCACTCAGCGCATCTGCTCTGCTTCAGTTTCCCCCATGTCAGACAAGGGCAATTCTTCCCCAGCTTTGGAAGCTTTGGGAATTTAGAGATGAAGGACAGTAAATTACTTACACTCTTTTAAACTTCTGCCATGTTACTGAGGACAACAAGCATGATAACACATGATCATATGGTTAGAATGATGGCAGAAGCCTGGTGGCTCTGTAGTCCCATTGGCCTTTTGGAATCAGGAAGAGAAGAGCTGTTGCACTAACCATGATTTTGGAGTACCTTTTGCCAGTGCCATTCCTTGCGAACCTCAGGATTTCCTTATGAAGTCTTCCTCAGCTGGATGAGCCCTTTACAAACAGTGGTTAAGCTCCTGCATTGGATTTAGGTGAATGGAAGTAATAGTCAAAATTTTTCTCCCTTGGCACACCAACTTACTGTTGGCCAGGGTGATACTAATGAGAAGCAAGGGCTAAGTAAAGCAGTGTCCAAAAAGGCAATAGGCAAAGCAAGAAAACACTCTCCCGGACAATCTCAGCACAGTCTGCCTCTCACTGGGGCAGGGATAGGAAAAATATCAGTTGTATGGGTAGTTTAAGTGCTCTGCTTCACCTTGAAATATCAAAACAGCCTTCTTCCCTTGTTTGTGCTCTCCTTATGGCACTGCAAATTAGCATTAACTCCAGTGTATGATTAAAGAGAGTATGTAACAATTTTTCTAAAACCTTATAAGTCTTCTTGAAAGAAATGCATTAATTCTGAAGTGCTTTGATTCAGTTTGGCCCATTTGCCCCGCAAAGCCCTAGCCTTATTTCAGGTCCAGTTAAGCAATCAGAGTAGTGGGAAAACAATTCTGATGCCGAGCAAGAAGACTGAGGCAAGTACTTTTACTGAATGTTCAATGTGGTGCCAGTAATTACTGCCAGTAATGACAGAAAACAAGCTAACATCCATCTGCAGTTGTATTCTAGTATCACAGCACATAATACTGTTTCCCTTCTGTATGTTTTTGCATGCTAGGTGCTGATAAAGATCTTTACCCCTAGTTTCATGTTTGCATGGTATTCTTTTGTAATGGCCAAACCTGTTTGGTTACAGATTCTTCTGTCTGTCCTGATTAATGTCCTCCTGTTTGGACCCCATGAGGAAATCTGGGAAGCTTTTGGTGCTTTTTAGGCCATTTATTGCATTGTCTGTGCTGTCATTCTCTATTTCAGCTGTGGATTGCTCAAACCCCTGTGTTGTACAGAGAGCAGTGCTTGAGGTTTTACTTAGCTTCTCTATACTCCAGAGCAACTTTTCTTTGAACTAGTACTGAAACCAACTTCAGGAGTAGTAACTGTTATGAGAGTATAATGTAGATATCCTAATGCCTCTTCAGTCAAGAATCTCAAGTCTTGTATCTGCAGGGAACCAAGAAAAGCACAGCACTTATAAATTCCATATGATTCTGGGCTTGTGAATTCCCTATCACCTTGTAGTAGTGAACAAGAAATTTGGGGTGCTTGTCAAATTTTTAAATGAAGAGATAACATATAGCACACAGTACTAATAGCAATGAAAAGAGCATAATGTGCAGACATTCCAGGCCCAGTTTGGGGTAAGGCAGTAGTACTAAAATCTCTCTTGGGGGTAAACTAACTACCAGAGTGGTTAGATAGTCATCAATTTTTATCAACCCTAAAAAAATTAACTCATTGCAAAATGAATTATACCTGTCCTGTGAAGTACTATTACCTCAGCCTGAAGAACCTGGCTATATGGGAATGCTAGGCAGGAAAAGGTGAATTAAATAAAGTTACTTTGATGTGACATCCCCATAGAGACTGTTGCTACAGCAACAAGACCTTTAGTTCCTCAAGTCACTTAAAAATAAAGAATACTAGGAAAAAGAGACTTTGCTTCCCAAGCCATTATGAAGTTCCAAAAAGGAAAAGTTAACCCAAGAAGAGCCTGGGATGAGTGCTGTTATAGCTGCTCATAACACATCCAGCAGGTGTACAGCATTCCCATGCTATAATCACAACCTTCTGCCTGATCCTTGTTCTGAGGGAATTCATCATCCTTTTAATTAACAGCATATATTATGCCCCCTTAAATACAAGAGGAAAGGAAAACAATGCATTTGGCTACTAGGTACTATTTTGAATGGCTAATAGAGAAATGAGGGAGGGTGCACGTGTGGAAAATGAAAAGTATATTTACTACTGATGCTCACTATTAAATTTGACAGATAGCATTTGCCTCCAACCTTTCAAGCCAGAAGTGGAACAGATGTTCATGAAAAGCCAGTTAATTTCCTGCCATTTGCAAACTGATTGGAAACTGAAACATTAGCACACTGACACTTCTTTATTTTTAATCTTGCTCATGTTTTGAAGGGAAAAGAACCACTGGGAGCTAAAGTCTGGTTTTCAGATAGGAATGGCTGCACATTTTTGTTTCCTCTTTTAACTCAAACCCTCTCTGTTAAATATAAAGAAGCAAAACTGGCACCACACAGCCAGTAGCGAGTTTGTGTTGCAAACTGTCGCCTTCTGGATAGCTGATGCAGCGCTGCAAGACGGCGAGTGAATGAGGAAGAGCATAGCTGCTGCTTTCTCACACACCTAGCTGCTGAGTAAATGAACAAAGGGTCTGAAGCCATTTTCCAACACTGCAAGCAAACAGGCAGTTACACTTGTACAGGTCATTGTCAAAAACTAAGTGCTCTGCCATATAATGAGGAACAAGGAATGAGGAACTTTTCCAGTTTTAGCTTTCAGAAGTGGTGTAACTGAGCTGCATTCATAAGAGGCCAAACAGCCTCTGCTCTAATAGTTCCCAGAACAGAAATTCAGACCCAAATACAAATCTGGTATAAGCAGGTTCAATTCCGTTCCACACCGAATGGTATCTCCTGATCTAATTCAAGGACAACTCACTTTTGTTATAAATACTTTTGTACTATTATTAATCCCAGTGGGAGAACTTTGGGCATGCATTATCAGTTATGTATATGCTCCCTGCCCCAAGAAAGCTGAGCTTTCACTGTGTTGAGTCCGATGTAGGAAGTTAGTCAAAAGTAAAGCTGGTCAGAAACTGTCTGACAAAGTGAGGTTTTGTTGGACAATCACAATTTGCTAAATGTTATTTAAAACATCCTGGGGTTTGATGAACAGCCACTGAGCCTGGGACAGGGTCCAGCCCAGCCAAGCCCCACTGGGGCAGCTTCTGGCTGGGCTGGCTTCAACCCTGTTCTTGCCCATTTCCCCAGCAGGCTCAGGAGCCTGGGGTGCCGCTTGACAGTGGATTCAGCAAACATCATTGTCCTGGGACCCAGAGCAAGTTGAAAACGAGCAAGCAGACTACAAGAAAACAAAAGAGGAAAGAAAAGTTTGCAAACTGGAAACCCTGCTTTTCAAGCCAGCTGTACTCAAGAGCAATTAAACCAAAACTAAACAAGAACACTGTGTTTAAAACCAAGATTTAAGAAGAAAGTCAGGCAACATTCTCCTCTGGATCAGCACAGAGGTCAATATTATATCTCCTTTGCCTGCGTTGTGTATACATCTAATAACTGGAAAAGCACATGCTTTCAAGCATGTAATGTATGCTTTGCTTATCTTTGCTTATCGACAGTCTGAGCAGCGAGACTGTGATTGAACAGAAGATTCAGCGAGCAGTAGATGTTGTCTGAGTGTGTGCAAGCACGTGTGTGTGTGTGTGTGCACATGTGTGTGCATGAAGTCAGAGAACAAGAATCACAGAAATGCAAAGCTGGCATCCAGCGAGAGCTGCTGGAAATGCTTCATGTTGAAAGACAAAAGCTGATGTGTTCCCTGGGACTCTTTTCTTGGCTCTGTGAGTGTTTCACCCAAGGTGCGCTTTTCTGTATGCCTCTGGAAAGGTATGCAATTGTTTTTTCTGACTGAGTTTCATGTGTTAGTAACAGGTGGTTGGACTAATCCTCTAAAAAAAAAGCATGCAGCACACAAAGCTCCACTCATTTTGAATACTGCTTTTACCATACTGAATCAGCACACACCCAGCTTAAAGGTTATGAAACCTCTTGAGTGAAACTATCCAAGTTACTTACCTCTCCCCTAATATACGAACAGCAAGGATGTTACACAAATAGTCTTATCTGTGTTTTATCCTAAACCTTTAGGCCACACCTTCTGCTCGAAAAAATTGGAGTAACTAAGCTGGTACCAGCAGGACAATGCATATGCTTAAAATTAAATGCTTCCTAAACCCAGAATTTTCATTACCTCCCAGAATTTAGCTCTCTTTCCACAGGTTTGCTAAAAAGTGCACAGTTCCCCTTTAAATTCCTTTCCTTACTCCACTTTCAAGTTTTCTTTACTTTTTAATTCCTTTCTTCTTCCTACTTCTACCACCACTCCTCTGCTTCCTCCCTCTTCTGGGGGAGGGGAAAGGGAAGAATAAGTGCTTTGTTGTTACTCCCCTCCCCCAGCTTGTAAAGTTTTCTTCTCATATCCCACTAGAACACAGCATTTCCCCAACCATTTGAACAAATACTGCAATTTTTAATTGACAATTAGATGTTTAGAAAGGAGGGGGAGGAAAAAAAGAAAGGAAAAATAAAAGGGCAGGCTTTGTGGGGAGAAAGAATGCATCAGGTTTTGTTGTTGTTGTTGGACACGTGATGTGACTGTGCAGCAGGACTCTGCATCCCAGGGTCTACATTCGCAGTCATATCACTCCCACCAGTGAGAGTCCAGCAAGCTGAACTGATTGAAAAGTGAGAGATGCCACTCCCGTAGCTCCTGCAGCTCCATCTTCCTCAGTACTCGCTTCTGAGGCCTTTTAGGGTTTACTTCTCTATTCTGCAGGAATTTCCTATTCCCAGCTATTTCGGTCCCTTCCACTTTATAAAGTGATCAGCTGTTAAACAATTCCCACCGACAGGAAGTGCCATTATTACACTTGAACACTCACTCCAGACACGGAGGAAATGCAGGGCAGCCTGCACCAGCCTCTCTGCCTACTCAAAGAACATCCTAATATTAGTTTAAAAAATCCAAGCAGTCTCTTCAGTATTACCTGCTTACTCTTTCAGCCTTAACTACCCTCCAACAGCCAGTCAGTTGTTTGAAAGGGGCAATTTATTGTCTTGCATGAAGTCAACTGCATAATTAATGATTTCATGTAAATCATACATGTGCTGAATCAAATCACCATTGAGACTCTGGAAAAAGAAATAACAGAAAATTACCAACTAATTTTAGAATCCTACCAATCCAGCCGCTGAAAGGAGCTCTGAACTTACAGGGAGGGGACTGCTAGAAACAAAACAAACCACCACCAATAAAAAACACAGACTTAAGTTGCACAATTGTTGTAATCTTTACACAGAGCCTTCTGTCTAACCCCCTCAAACTTTATCCTTTCAATTAAAGAAAAGTTTAGTACATTGTTGAGTATATTTTAACACTTCTGTATGAACGTTCCCCCTTCCCCCCTCCCTCCAGTGTCCATCTGTTTATAGGGTTCTATTGCTAACTCGGGGAATAGAAAAATAACTAGGCTCTGGGTAAGTTATTAAAAACAAAAACAGGGAAAAAAAAATATGGCAACAGAAAGGTCGAATACATGAAATTTGGTAAAATTATGACTAAGGGAGGATATGATAACAGCCTGAAATATTTGACGTGTAAACATTAAAGCTTGGCATGAAATAGTGTGGGCTGAAATGAAATAAGGCTGAATAGCAGACGGTATCCTAGACTATGGAATATTTTGCTAACACGAGTGATGTTTGAATCACTTGAAACTAGACTGGACAAGGAACTGGAGAACATACTACATGGTTAGAGACACAGCTACATCAAAGGGTGATTTTCAGTCTATGAGTCACCGTGACAGCTGTGCCCCGCTGGGAAAATGCAGATCACAAAGCTCAGGATGAAGCACATGAGAGCCAGAGACAAAGCTTTCTCTGTCAAGGGGACCTGGTTACGCAGCCGTCCTCATCGAAGAGATCTGGCAAATCCAGGGTCTGAGCATCGCTGCAAAACTGTCTCCCTCAAAAAGTCTCTGCGCTAGGAGAGAAGCACGGTGCTGATAGACCCCTGCTATTCAAAGCACAACCAACTGACTGAAATGAAGAAGAAAGAAAACAAGACCCAAACACACCACCAGCCTGGCTCCTCTATAACCAAAAATCTTATCCCAGAACAACTTTGATCCTGAAATGCAGAACTGACCAACCCTCTATGCACTCCACTACAGACTCTCCTTTGCAGTGATGCCCACACACTCACCTCTGAATAAAACTCCTTATGCCAAAAGAAGTTATTCCAGCAAAATTATTAAATACAGACTTTGTGTTTATTTTCTCTTATATTTAACCTCACAAGTCCCAAGCACAGAATACTGAAATACAGGGAAGCAAGCTGATAATTTGATCAAACTTCTTTCATTTTTTATTTCAAAATAACAATTTAAAGAATAGCACACTCTGCCCAGTAGAAGCTGCTGTTTAAAATCAGGTTATTGAATGAAGATAAACCGAGGCATATACTGATTAAAACTCAGAGTGTACGTATAGTTCTCAAAATCAAAGTTTGCTAACATTGTTCTATTATATTTACGCTGTGTAAATCCAACCTAGTCAGCAAAGCCTCCCACAATCAGTAAGGTTTGCTGTGATGATTTGTGATGCTTACATACTTCAGGTAACGATCTCTGTTTAAATGACCAGAATGAAAGCAATGGTTCCAAACAGGCTCCACAAAACTACAAGCTGTAGCAACACAAATCTTCTTTCTTCGTCCAAAATAACTGCATGACCATGACCAATTTCATAATAATGAAATTCTTTTTCATCTGCAAATGGGAATTTAGAGACAGACAGTGGTCGTTCTTGCAGTCTTGAGACAGAGCTGTTCCTGGTGCACTTCCAGGAAAGCTCACCCTGTTATAGCAGGGATGAACATGGCCAAGAACCAGGCACGAATTCGTACAAACAACAGTTCTTGCATACAACCAAATTCACCTAGAAATTAGAAATATTTATTTCATACACTATAGTTTTAAATGGCAGTATTCTTGTTCTAATGTAGTTATAGCAAAATTCATATAGTGCTTCCCCTTCTTCCCAGATGCACCTAAAACCAGAAAATAAAACTACAGTTCTGCAGGAAGTTTGACTTGACTTTGGGTTGCAACACACTGAATTACTGGATTTACTCCAAATGTTAAAAAATGTTACATTGTTAGACTTGGAAATCCTGTACTTTTCTTTTTAGAATAGATAGCACTGTAGTCTAAACTATAAACTAGACAGACAAAACCAAATACCACTTTTTTCTTCTAAAATTAATTTACATGTAACCTTGTCAAACCTTTCTGGTCTTGACCTGAACAAAATCCTGGTTACAATGATGTGATTTCATGAAGCACTTTAACTCCAAGAATCCTACATGTAATGAGATCCTCCTTTCCTTCAGGCGAATTGTTCAATCTGCAGATTAAACTGGATTCTACCACCTCCGAGAACACCCCTTGCTGCTGAGGAAGTAACAGAGTATGTGCTATACTGCCTGGCCTTATTTATTTTTTGATAGCTTATAGGGTTTTAAATCAGGATCTTAATGTATATTACCCTTATAACCTGACACCTATATGATGGGGTTTGCTTTATGTACATGTCCCCTGCCTACCCCTCTAGCCACCTTAATTTCCAAAGGTAACTGAACTACAATCAGCCAGCACAATTTTGCCAAGTGACTGTGAGTTCATTGACAGACACTGCTCGAACATTCACTTTTGTTCTCAAGTATCTTCTTACTAAAGATACCTCTATAAAAAAAGTTTTTCTTAGCAGGCACAGAATTTCTTTAGCGACCTTTTGGGTTTTTGTGTGATCTTATCTTGTGGTCTTTCGTTTTCATTTAAACGAATGTTAAACGTTGCGGCTGAGATTATTAAAAGAAGCGTTATGTAGGCTACAGGAAACAAATGTACGATTGTTTTCAGTCTCTTCCTCAAGCATCATTCATTTGTACTACTTTTTTGATTCAATTACTAATAGACAGTATGCTGGGGCCATAACAGCACACTCACTGCCACCCAAAAGTATTATTTTAGGGTCACTAAGGGAGATGACAAAAGTGGCCCATATTGATACACCTAATGAACAACTGTCCACCTTCAAAGTTTCAATGTAGCTCTTAAACCAAAGATGCATAAAGCATTACCAGGGTGTATAAATGCAGAGAAGAAAGATTTGTACATCTTACTTCTCCAGAATACCAAGGAAAAGCAGCTCCATCATGAGTACTGATGCAAAACACATATTGGGTCAAACAGGAGGAAAAGTCTTCTTGGGACAGCTCTCAAAAGCTGGGGTTCTATTGGCATAACAGATCAGATAATGTGCAAGACCTGCTGACTCTCATTTCTGCCATCAAACAGGAAACAGAAATAGCAGAATGTGACTTGTGGCCTATCACGTGACAAATAACTGAACAACATGAACCTCCTGGACTGTCTATGGAAAAATCACAGGGCACTGTTTGTTTGCACAAGCTATTTGATGAATCATTGTGAACAAATAGGCTTGTATCAGGTGATTTGAAACCAAAAAAGGGTTAAATTAGATTATTCATGATGACTGATATCAAATCTAAGTGCCTTAGCTTATCTAATTCCACAAAATTTTATCTAAACAGACTATCCAATGCCTAAGTTCAAGGCTTTTAAGTATCTTGTGATAAAGTGAACCACACTGAGTAATATTTTGGGTGAAGAAGAAAGTTTTGACCCTCTTGCAGTTCAGATTTGGGTTGCTTGTTTTTTCTGCCTAGCCTGCTCATTCCAAACCAGACTCTCACTGACATTATAAATGCTGCTTGCCCTACTCCAGACACTGTGAATCTCTTTTTCTTTCTAAGCACACTAATACTCAAACATCTTCTATGTGGAAACAAAACCAGCAGTTTCTCTTTCTGCAACTATCTCTGACATAGATAGCACCAACGGCTTCTGGCACAAACAGGCAGGAGCTTTCAGATAGGTTATCTGTCACTGCACACAGGCTGAGTATAGATCCCCAAACCTTTCTGAACATATAGGGTTCCAGAATTAGGGTTTCTGTCTCGATTCCATTGTCACTTGGTAGCTTTAAAGAAGGAACCACTGTTCCTGCTTCACCGAATAAATCATCCTGCAAAATATTGATTGCTCATTTCCAATAAACCACTCTGTACCTTGCAAACGGCATTCTTAGCTGTTCTTGGTGGATCATTCTTCTTTCAGTACTCTCTTTCTCAGTCTCTCCCCATCTCCCCAGAATTTTATTGACAAGCCTAAAATAAGTGATTTCTCAGAGAACAGACATGCTCTTTCTAAGAACACAGATATCTCTGAAGAAAATCTGTGCCAAGATGTGCAAAAAGCATTGCTGCATGTGGGAAGTTGCATTTCACAAGCCTCTCATGACACTGCCTCCTTATGCAAGCCAATAAAACAGGGCATAGCCCCTCGGAGGCAAGCACTGCATTTATTTGGCCTTTAATCTTTGACAGAGTATTAGCTGCTGTGTGATCCTTATTAGAAGTAAGGAAACACTATGTAGTTTGTCAGGCAGTGGCAGATACGAAGTAGTGTGTATGAGGCTTTTGCTTTGTTTGTTACTCCTAGCATGTTCTGACAGCAAAACAAACAAACATTGGACCATACACTGTGTATGAGTGTATAATGTACATTTGATCCCACTTTTTATTTCAAGCTTTCATTCACTACAATGGGGTTATGGTCAGAAAAGAACTATTGAAAACATGCCCATCTTCACTATGTTCCTTACTGTCTTAATCACAACTTTTATTGTACCTGCTTGTACTATGCAGATACACGAACACTGAGAGGGAAGCATATAAACTAGATTTATGCAGGTTGCCCAGATTGACCCTGGTGACACTCCCCATTTTATATGATAAATAAATACCTCCCAGAGGAGGAAAATCTGGAAGTGGCTTATAGCTGAACCTTAAACCACAGGCAGGTCTCCGTCCCCACTCAGCTGCTCATTGCTGCCATCTCAGAATTTACTGGCAGTCTGCTTTTTATGACTGTGCTTGGCTCATTTGGCCTGAAATCAGTGAACTTGAATACAAAAGTGAGCAGGTTGCTGCCAGCTTGGCTCCTATCACTTGTGGTGGGCTTAGAATCAATCCCATGAGCAACTTTTGGCCCTCTGATAGGGCATGGGGCAGCAATTCTTCAACCTCAGCAAAGTGAACACATGTATCTGTTGCCCTCTTGCTCATGGGCATACATCATCCTGCAGTGGAGAAAGAATGTGTCCATCCTGGACATTGCTCCATACTCCCCAAGCACCCTAAAAACTCAGAGCTCTGGCCTGTGCCACATCTTCCTCTCCAAGAGGATGACTGACTGACAGGAATGGCACTACTGATGCAACAGGAAAAGCTAAGCAGGTTATCCCAGCCTTCCTTATGCCAGACAAGGCTATAGGGAAATGCTATACTCTTCACTAGGCCAAATGGCAAATTATTTTTCTCCTTCCCCTTCCAGACTCATTAAAAAAAAAAAAAAATGAATAAAAATCCCTCTAGCCCTGGTAACAACCTTTGTCCATTATAGATAGGATTCAAATGCATGGAGAGTCGGAAATATATACAGCAAACTTTCATCCAGGGATGGAAACACAGCAGCTGTAAGCACAAGGACCTCAAATTAAATGCAGGCTTTCTTCTCCTATTATCTAGGCATCTGCACCCTTCCAATAACTTCTCTTTTAACCTGGGAGTTACAGTTCAAGGGTAAACTGTTAATTGCTTCAGCCAAAAGACTTAAATGCTTATTCTTATCAGCACAGAAATCTCAGTGCAGTGATGTGCCTGTCAGAACCGACTAAAGAACCTGAACATTTGCCTCATTTACACAAAAATTTGATCTGGATCCATGACTCATATCTGCCTGAACCAGAATGCTGACACCAAATACCAGGAACTTCAGATACCCCTTCGAGTAGGAACCATCTTTTATCTTTAAAGAGAGAGTTCAGAACACACTTTTTCCGTTATTAAACTGAAATATGCATTAGTCAGTTTTAAAAAGAGTTTCACCATTTTCAGTCTCAGGAAATATCATAGCTCCTAAGAGCTGCAGCCACAAACTAGAATCCTGTTGTGTGAGCTATTGTACAAAACGACCAAGATACTTTCCAAAGACAATGGCTTCTCCTATTTATAATGAAACTAGGAAATTAAAAGTTTTCCTTTATCCTAGAGGAGCGTAACTGTTAATGCGCACTCTATAAGGGTCCTGCTGAGTGTGCTTTTAAAACCCAGATGAATTTGCACTAGAAATATTACCGGAAATGCTGGCAAATTATTTTTCAGCTTAGGGCAGGGACTGTGAACAGTTTGGACTGGTGCAGACTGCAGGATAAGAATACTTCCTTTCAAAAGCAATTGATTCTGCAGCGGCTGTTCTGCTGAGGTTACACAGATGACAGTTAAGGATCCCAGTCATCCCGGTCTACGCAAGGCTTTCTCTGTAATAACTCAGCTGTCTGCCCGAGCTCAGCCTCTTGTGACAGGTATGACTGCACTCCTGTTTTACTCATGCAGTTATGATTGCATACAGTATTTAATTAATTACATACATAACTAGGCAATTATGGATCTCACAAAGCAGTTCTACTGTTATCTGACTTTTACATGAACTGAAAGCACTGAACTGGCTGTACAACTGTATATATATGGTGGATGTAAATCACAAATCAGTTGGCTTTGCTTAACTGTGTGCAATTTTAAGCCATCAACCCCAGTTACATTTTGTATGAGACATTCTTTGGTTACTTCTATTAGATAACAGCTTTCCTGATTGGATGACAGTGTTAGGAGGGAAAAGTTTACAGTAAGAAGCTTCATAGGTCTCAAGCAGAAAACTGAAAGTTGCTTTCTGAGAAGGATATGGCAAGAGTAAACAGCACAGTTTTTTCTTCAAAGCACTGTGGTAAAGTACACAGGTAAGCATGTTTCCTCTCCAGCAGCCATCTGGCCTGCCACAGGCTTTGTCCCTCTCTCACCATTAGCATTGTTTTTATTTCATTCTTAATATGGACAAGGCAGTAAGAGAACAATAATACATTCACAATAGCACAAGAAGTGACTTCCGTGTTATGGTGCCGACCAAATCTCTCTTGACCTTTTTGTGTCTTCTGCATTTGAAAGACAAAGAGACAATGGAGTGAGGAATATGGCTTTTCATATACATAGGACCCTTATTCTCGTTTATTTTCTCTCTTTTTAATTTAAAAGCACTTCTGTGGCACTTGTTTAACATTCATGTCACACTGTGCATAGATAAATTTTTGGACAGAAAAGAAATACTACTATGCCTAAAGCACATTAGGTTTCTTTGCAAGGCAGCAGATGAAGAAGCCTTGCAAAGCTCTCTCACTTCCCCTTTATCATCCCCCCTCTCCCATTTAGTGACACTCCATTACTTTTGTCTGCCCCACTCCCACGTTCACACATCACTTTTTAATCAGTGGGATCCCAGAAAAGGTGCCAAATGAAATCCCATCTGCAGTGACACCCTGAGCAGTGATGAGCAAGAGCTCTCCTGAGCCAAATATTATGGATTAAACCACACAGTGGCATTGTTACACTCTTTGTGCAGGAGGGTGGGGTTAGCAGGAAACCTGAACAGAGATTACTGGGTGCAACATCCACTTTGAGCTGTAAATCCTGGAAAAACGAGTAGCCAGCAGCAGAATCAGAGAGGTTTGGAGGTAAGCGGTTGTTCTGTGCTCAGCGCTAAGCTGCGCTTAGGATAAGGCACCATTTTGCTGAGGCTGCAGAAGCATTATTTACCCAAAGCACTGCTGTGAAGAAATTGCTCTCAAAACATTTCTGTTTTGAGACTTTCATTAGCCTCCCTCCATAATCAGAAAGATCCTCCTAAAGAAAACAGACGACTTGGAGCTCACTAACATGGTGTGTCCCCACTGCAGAGACATTCCAGTCCCATCAGTACCTTTAGGCACCACTCTCCCCTCCCTGGTTTCTATGTTTTGATTATGTAGATTGGAGGGTTTTGGTTTGTTTGGGTTGTTGTTGTTGAGGTTTTTTTGTCTCCAAGTTTCTATGAATGGGACGATGGGGGAAAAAAAACAAACAAACAAACAAAACAAAAAGGCAGAAAAACACCAAATCAAAACCGAAAAACAAAACGAAAAACCCGAAAAAGAAACCCCAAACCTGCAAGTGCAACTGCTTGAATAGTTTTAGCGATTGAAACATCCAAGAACCTAAGTCCAAGTGCCCTCTACTGGCATTAGAGAGACAGATGTGGCTGGGTGAGGAGGAGGTGTTGCAGAAGGAGGAGGGAAGTGATATTAAGCAATAGTAATAGGAAGCTGTGTCAATAGAGTGGGTACGGCCTGAAAACTATAATCGCATAGCAGAGCTATTAAACTGTTGGCAGGCTGGGTTGTTAGTGTAATGTACAGTACATGCCAAAAAGCATACTGCTGGTATGAAAGAACTAACTAGCCAGGATGTTGAAACAACTTCTGTTCTGGGAATGGGGAAGGGGAGATAATGAAACTCTTTAATGTAAGATTATGTCTGTACTCCTGATACAGAAAATGTCGTCTTTAATTATTCTTGGCTTTTAAATTTCACACTGAAAAAACTAGTGAGGGAGGTAAGGAAGAAAACCTTTTGATTATTTAGTACTTAATGTCTTTATTTTTAAAGCTGAGAAAACCAGTTGTGCAACACTGACATTATCACATGAATCTAGTCCTGGAAGAAATTATATCATGTGTGCTTATGGGAACTTAATCCAGGAGGTCCCAGGAATGCTGGGATTGTATGTGTGTGCATGCACGCACACACACACTGACAAAACAGTTCATGGAAAATCTGTTTCAGAGAGTCATTTTTTGATAGAACAACTCATTCTTGCCCTGCAAGGAAAGCAGTGCGTACAGTTTTATTGGCACCACTGTGCTGACATTTAGTGAATTTGCAAGATCAAGAAGTACTTTGTAGTGTACACTTGTAGGGCGTACAGATTTTACTGGGCTCAGTAATCCACAGGATCTTATCGACTGCCTCAATAAAAGTTGAAACAACCCTAACATTATTGCAGACAAACAGATTAACTGCAGTAGAACAGGAGGGCTACGTAAGAAAAGAGACTTTAACAGAAATTCTAGTGCAAACTCTGGTAAATCAATGGTTAAAAATATATGTAATTCTGGGAAAGTGCTTTTCAAATCCTGTAATAAGAGCAGTGGCTTTTTTACTGAAGAGAGCATGTCAAAAATGGAGAGTCATGCAGCATTCACAAGACACAAAGGCGCTGGGGTACCAAAGCCCAGAACAGGAGAGCTGGACAGAGATGGGATTCAGCTGCCGCATGAGGAAGCAACTTGGGGAAGTGACAATTTTGTCTGTTTTTCTGCCAGGAAGGCAGGGGAGGAGCCTGCTCTGTACAGGCTGAATAAAGCTGGATGGGATGGCGATTACTCACTGGAAGATTGATGTGACTATTCCAAATATGTGTACAGTGTCCTTTTTCCCCTGCTGTGTCCAGAATCTGTTTCAGAAATGTCATATTCCAAGTGGTTCAGTAAGTAGCTGCAATATTTATCCTACTGGGAGAGGACAAGCACCACTCAAGATTTGCACATTGCCTGTTCTGCATTCTGCATTCTGCTAAATTCACTTTAGGCAATCCTAATGTATACCAATTTAATAAGAGTACAAGCAATTCAGTTTTTGACATCTATATTATCCTAGCACAGGCTTAAACACACCAGAATGGTGCCAATGCCTTGTGTTAAATAAGGTTCATGCATTATACTTTTTCCTACAAAACAAAACAAAAATCACATATTATGCTTTTGTTAGACTGGAGCTTGAGGTAAGATCTGGTTCCCAATATGACCACCAGATCAGCCACACAGTATCAGCCTAAAACACCTTAAAATCCTGGTCACCTTTCTGATATAAATATAAACATATGAATATAAATAAAGACAAAATTTCTCCTGCTAGCCAGTTAGCTTAGGGTCTCTTTCTGTATGAAACACATGTTGATATTTGATTACTCCCTTTAATAGTGTCCATCTGTGGAAAGGGCTGCAGTGCCAATACACACGCATGAAAGGAGTAATCTATTTCCATACCAAAGATTGTTTTATCTGCTCCATCTTTAACATTTTACTGCTGAGAACAGGTTGTGCATATGGTTCTGCAGCAGCTTGTTTGCAGTCCATTTCATTGTGAGCACTTCCCTTTTCACACCTTCCCTTTTCCACCTGAGCGGATGCTTTACAAAGTGCAGCAACATTTGCTTTTATATAGTGTTCATCATCTGGCCCAAGTCTAAACCCCCTCACAGGCCGGATATTAAATCATAAACATCTCAGGACTAGTTCTGATAATGAAAGTTAAATATCCCACCAAATGCAACAGGAAAGAAAAAAAGGAAAAAAAAAAATAAGAAAAAAGGGAAGAAAAAGTCTATTTTGCCCAAGTGTGGACATATCTCACTTGAACAATAACCACATGTGAAACAGGGCTATGGTGAGGCTGGAAACATTGTCCCCTGGAGACAGTTACCAAACCTGCCTTGTAGAAGAATGTCTCAGGGGTAATATGCACTGGGAAAAGTGAAATTAAATACATATATGTAGCTGTCTTTTCACATGATCCTTGCATACTATTATGAGAAGAGCCTGGCTTGGCCCTGCACTTTTTGGGGTCTTCCATCTGGCATGGAAGGCCCGGGTTCTGCAAGTTTCCAGAAGCAGCAATTCATTTTTTCTCTTCTAAGAGAAGTGGTATAGTAGTCTATAAGGCCTCCATCTGTCCCATGCTCTACTTTGAGGAAAACAGCCATCAACAGGGAAAGGCCCTAAGGGTGACCTGTGCTGCTTCCACCCCAACTCACAGTCCCATCCTCTATTTGGCCACTGCTTTCTCTATCCCTGGCTTTAATGTAAGGAGGCCCAGTGACATCTATGAAGTACAAATAAGTGAAGGAAGAATAACGCATTATCTTACTGGAGCTGTCTATTTTGAAGGTAGACATTGTATTAACTTGCAAAAAGTGATTTTTCAGCCAGAATTTATTTTCTTCCTCAGAGAGTTAACAGCAAGATCCAACTCAGACTAACAACTGGAATAAAGATCTCACTTTAAATACACAGGATGTTTGTTGGTGATAACAACTGGATTACTCACATCACTGTTGATTATCTCAAACTGCAAATCGAAATAATTCAGAAGTACTTCAATACTTCATGTTCTCTTGTTGATAGAGGAAAGATCAACTAAATGCATTAAGAGGAAGTCAGATACAGAAAAGTACTGAGATAAATGGAATCTATCCATGGTGTCTGACAACACAATTTTGATCCTGAAAACATGAGAAGTATTCATCAGAAATGAAAGTTGTCCCCAAGCTTACAATTCCATTTCCAAACTAACATCATGTTTTTCAACTCTTACGGGAACTAATACTACAGTCTCATGAAGAGTCAACTGGAGGAAGTAAATGAAGAATAAATGAGAAGGTTGAAAGCATGCTAATAATGTCAATTTGGGGTGACCTTTACAATGTCTCACCACCAAAGAATCAGCATTCATGAAAGGTTAAGTTTGTTGAGAAGTTACAAGCCAAATAGTCCAAAATTGAAGCATGCATAATCATTAGTTGCTTAGGAAATTCTTGGCAAATGTGTGTACATAAGAACAAAGATACATCTGTGAACAAAAACTTAAGGAACACTTTCTGCAAAACCCTAAATACTATTTCCATCCTAGAATAAAGACATTTACAAGTAATTCTGCCAGTAACCAGTAGTAATTTTAGTACAATGTTTGCTTCCAAGTACTTGAAAGCACCTACTCTTGTGTAATGGACTAGGAATAGTAACTACCATCTTTACCCTGTCTACAGAAATTACTTTTAGTTTTTTTTTCTCTTCAAGCTAGAAAAATGAGGCACAGACTTGATGAAAGAGACTAAATTTTTCAAAATTCTTCTACTTTTAGCATATGGTTGAATTTCAGTTTTTGCCAAGCTACAACAATATACTTTACAGGAGACAAAATGATGAATGCTTAATTTTGGGTTCAGTTAAAACAAACAACTTTCTCTAAAAGCACATGCTTTGTTTCAAAGTGACATTTGTTAAAAGCCTCAGTGTCCATATTATATTACATCACCACAGGTCAGCTATCATGACTGACACAGTGACATGGGGCAATGAAAGAAAGCAGATTTGCCTTAACCCTCACCACGCCACATCCCCTGCATGCTCTAATCACACCACAGACTTTTGGCTCCTTTCACACTGTTTCTAAACCTCTTTGCAACAATGAAGATAAGTAGATTTTTGCTTAGAAATAAAAGAAACAAAAAGAACCCAAACAACCTCTCCCAAAATTAACCCAAGAAACAGTATTTCATTCTGTCTGGCAAAGGCAGATTTTCTGATGCTAATGTGCCAAAATCCACCATTACTCTCTCATCAGGATATTCAACACAAGTCCTGCTCCACTGTCTCAGTGAGGCTTGGAAGTGACATATCCTCTACTTAGAGAACACCAGCACATTTCACAGGGAGAGGCAACTGTAAAAAGTAAGCTTGTTATTTTTGTGATGAATGTTCCTATGTAATTCTGGGCTTCAGTCATTGCCATTAGCTTTAAAATAAATATTGACAGAGGTCAAAGCTGTTTATGTTTTCAGGGTGAAGTTTGGTGGCTAAATCCACATTTAGGCTTCCAACAAAAATCTGGGAGAGTGTATCACTTCACTGGGCCATGGGTGTGCGACGCTTCTGAAAGGGCTTGAGCTAAGCCACTGCCACAGCACTACCACACAAATCATGACACAAATGCCAGAGGAGGCTCAACCCAGAGAAGTTTATCAAGGACTGGTGTCTCCTTGAAGGCCATGAATAGACTCCACATGAAAGGCTGAGCACATGCTCCAGATTGAAAAGACAACAAAACAATACCATACTGGCCTGCCTACCCAAGGGGTGGTTCAGTAACACACAGCTCTTACCTTGTCTGGTCAGAATCTGGGCTTTCTTTCTTCTAGGAGTTGATGTACTGGCTCTATCTTCCTTCCCGCTCCCTTTCAAAGGAACTTAAGCCATCTCAGCAACTCATATATGAAAACCAACAGGGCTCACTCACCCCACTGCAGTAATTAACCCTTGCTAGGTCTCTGTGGGACCTTCAGACCCCACTGCATCAGCAGATTGAAGGAGATAAAACCTAGTCTTTACTTGGCAGTTTTACTGACAGGATTGCACGCAGGCAACAAGGTGGGAGAAGAGAGCCAAAAATGATTTTCAAGTACAGTCACAACATTGATTAAAGCCTTAGTGCGGATTTAGTCACACTGGAATTAAATTTGTGTGGCTGGTGTCTCCAGCAGGGGTGTGCTGCTAACACAGTTGCAAGCATTTAGCTGCAATCACCAAAATGCTTCTTGTGTACATTGCTAGTGGGTTCCTGGCTATAGGGAATTGTTTCTATAACACCCTAGACCAGATTCTGCTCCATGATTTAGGATTTGAATGTAGGTATACATTTTGTGTCAATAAATAGGTGCTATTGAAGCTGTCTAGTTTTAATTGCTGAATTTGGTGAAGGATGCCTGCTAATTTGTGCTGCAGACATTAAGACAGGTTATTGTCTCCACCCATTTGTTATTCTATTCTGCTGGCAGCTGAGGGAGAGGACACCTTTAAGTCACCTCATGTCACACCCAGGGATTTTAGTTTACAGAAATAAATACCCAAGGCTGTAAAATACTTTAGCGGAACAGCTAATACAGGTTTACTTCTGCAAGTCTCCCATAGCACTTCCAGTAATAATCACCAGGCTTTGGGAACTCACCAGATATCTATTTAACTAGATGTTTACATGAACCTGATCTTCTCAGCAGCAAAGCATGATGTGCATTCATACATAGTATGGCATCACCTCCAGAATGGTGGCAACAAGCACCTATGTTCATATATTCGCTAGAAACAAAACAAGCTATGCAGGGGCAGGAATTTATGGTCTCCTACACAGAGGATGAGTAAGGCAGCTTTGAGAAGGAAAAGCTACAGGATCTGAAGCAGGCAGCAGGACATCTGCAAGCTAAGCTCTTGCTGTTCTTACAAGCCGGGCATTGTAGCACTGATTACAGCGCTGCCTACTGCCCGGTTTCCCCACGCTCCTTCCCAGCCCACAGAGGTGGAGGCTGAAGCCAGCTGCTGGCAAAATCCTACGCTTTCTTCCAAGCCCTCTGTTTGTGCCCTTGAAGGGAGCTGCTCCCTGAATGCAGCGCTCTGTGACAACCTGCCTGCGGAGGAATCGTGACAGCAGTGTTTTGATTCGGGCTTTCTGCAGTGAATGAGTGATAGGAAGATTTTCAGATCTACCAGACAGACATATGTTCTTATTTTTATCAGTCTTCTGCTTATCAGGGCTTACATAATCTATTTGTGTATGAACAGGGCAGTTGATAATTACATGCTTTTCCAATACTGTGAATCAGTGCTAAAGAAAAAACAGAAGAAAGCTTGCTTCAGAAGCAAGCTCAATTTTACAAGCAAATTCTTCCCAAGCAATTCTTCTCCTTCACTTATGACAGCCACTGCCAGTGCTCAAAAGCTGCAAAAAGCAAGCTTTCCGTGATGACAGTGCCTCAACATACTGGGTTACTTCAAACTCATTTACTCAATAATACAATTTCAGTTTATGACAACTAAGAGTCTATTTCTCCAACTGACTAGAAACTGATGACAGAAATAAAAGTGAAAACTCTGCAGCTTAATCCTCACTTCCTTTCTGTTTTCCAAACAGCTTTAATGAAGTAATCACAAATATCCTTAAAATCTGTGGAGTACTTCAACAGCATTTTAAATGCCCTGAAATTGTTTCCAGGGTCTGTCTTTATCATTATGATAATTATAAGGGACCTTACTCCAACTCTGTGCAAAGGTAGGTGAAGGGGTATTGTGGAATGCTGCATCACCTGCTTAAGGTGGGATGTGATAAAGAAGGAATTTGGACTTTATACCTTTCCGGTTTGAACTCAAATTGCTAATGCTTCCTGCGCAGGAGGCTGTTTTCCTATGCAGTTTAGTAGGTGACAAACTTAATAGGAAATGATTAAGTAAAAGCAAAGAGTGTTGATAAGGGGTTTATTTTTCTTCGAGGCTTTTGATAATTTGTCTTCAGAAAAGAATACAATCTTTAAGGAATTTATACTCATCTTCAGCCTCCGTCAAGGCTGCTGCAGAATTTCCTGTTTTTGTGTTCTCAGAACTGCTGAAGTTGCCAGTAAAGACCTGGGTGTGTTATCCAGAAGAGGTGGAGTCTATAGCAAATCCGGATTCTTCATTGTTATTCCCGAATGAGTATACTGAAGCTAGAGCTATTCCATCTTTAACCTCACAAATGGGGTCAGTTCCCACAGCCACAACTCATCTGTGCACTAATCCCTTCTGTTTGTCTTCTGCCATACTCTCTTTTCTGTGTATGAAGCCATGGATTTTGTGGCATAAGTTGCCTCAAAGCCAGCTGTAAACATTTACATATAAAAAGATATTAAGGTAGTCTTAAAACATATTCTAAGCCCTGGGTGCAGAGCCAGCAATGTGAAACACACAAACCCTGGAAGCAGTTTTGTTATTCCCTTGTGTAACAGATCCTGGTCTCAAGTATAAGCAGACTGACCCCTCATTGCCTAAAGTGAAGAATCTTGTACTGACGAGGCACAAGATCCCAATCAGATTCACACTGCTCCAGCTTAACACCATGCTGAGGTCTACAGGTCTAGCATGGTCAACAGGGAGAAAGTCCGTGCTTTCTAGATACTCTCAGAGGTGTTCAAATACACTGTGATTGATAGATGCATGTCATTCAATAGCACAAATGCTTTCAGCAGACAGGCAGCTCACAGGAACCTCGGAAGATTCCGTTATACAGGAACAAGAGTGTAATTATGATATTTTCAGGATATATTCTGCAGAAGCTGGGACAGAAACTCCTTGGGAGCCATCCCGCTTTAGCCGGGGCAGGAGTGGTGGGTGGAGGAGGCTGTAGGGGCCTGAGAGCATGCGGATGTCATGGGGCATGGAGGTAGGATGCTGCCCACACACATAACAGGTCCCAGCACTCCTACAAGAGAGAAAAGCCAGGCAGCATCATGGTGGTAATCACAAACCTACTGTCCCTGAGCACAGACATAGGCCAGGCCTAATATTCAGCACTGCCTCAGTTTCCCTTTGTACCCTAAAACGTGGGGGGAAGTGTGGTAGTCCCCCTGCCCACCCTGGGGACAGGGACAGGAAACTTTAGGCCAGGTGTCAGCTGGACGTAGAGACAGGGCTGGCGGTGGTGATGTGCCTCATCATGGTGACAGGCCTGGTGATGATAATGGTCCTGGTCATGGTGATGGGCTTGGGCAGGGAATCCAGCAGGACCCCCTCAAAGACCCACCCTCCATGACAGCAGAAGACAAGCAGTGGACAGGGCAGACCAAAAAAAACCACCAGGATTTTGGTTGTTTCAGGGTTTTTTAGGTAAGGGTCTGTAGACAAAGCTTACACCAAATAAGTGATGGCTGCTAAAGTGCAATTACCTGTTCTGTGAGTGCTGGTAATTAGCTGTGGGTTATGCACACAATTAATAGGCTTAATGTTTAGTACTGGAAATCACATTGCTCTAGTGGGGCTGTGCAGTGTAAGAGCCAGCGCAGGAAGGTCTGCCAGGAGTTATCTGCAGAAACCTTCTTGCAGTGCAGCTGAACATCTGGACAGAACAAGTGAGCTCAGATATGCTTTCACGGGAGATCATTTGCTTTCAGGTTATAAAAACCCACGGTACCCAGCATGCTGCGGAGCTGCTCCATTTTCCGTGCTGGGATAGTGAGCTGGGCTCGCCCACTAAGGGCTCATCCTGAAGACAGCTATGGGAGGGAAGCATTTCTTGCACAAAAAGTAGCTATTTATTCCATTCCCTGGGATTTTTATATTTATGAGATTGCACTAGCTTCTTAAAATTCTTCTGAAATGCCTCATGAAACACACCTTAATATCCTTGAGGCAGTCTGATCTGCTTCAGTTCCCCTCAAGAGATCCTATGAATAAAACCAGAGCTTATTTGTTGACAACAGAGTCTAAATGCAATGTATTACTTTGGCTGCTCTTTTCCTTTGGCTTGGATTGCAGCCTCTTCCAGAGCTTTGATTTCCAAATGACTCGTTAATTTTTACCGGGCCTGAACATAAAAGTTGTACTTCTATGTTTCTTATATGGCATGTGGAATGCGGAAGCTCAGCTGAACTGTGGATGCATCTCCTAAGACCTTTCTTCCTCTTGAGGCTTCATGTGTTGCTGTCTTATGAGAAAGCTGATTCGCTTCTTCAAAGCTTGTGTTGCTCCTGTTATCAGAGAGGAATCAAATAAATCGAGGAGTTTCTATGTGGGAGGCAGTGCCAACACTAACCGTTACTTCATCTGCAATAATAGCTCAGTGGCATAAGGGGCATCCACAGCCAAACTTACTGTTTTTCTTGTTTTTCTGCCAAGAGGATTTCCTGATTCCTGAAAGTAGCCACATTGCCAAGTGATATGGTCAAATCACATGGTCAGCAGTCCTGATTGCCTCAGGAATACAGGGCTCAATTAAGTCAGACCTGCTCCTAAAGAGTGGACTAAGGAAGAGTTGTTCTTTTCCACAGAAAGCCTCATCTATCCATAATATAATATTAATATCTACGCTGCCTGTAATATGTATATATATATACAGTCTATAATAGAATGAATTACCCAGCACATACTTTTATTTGAAAATTGCTTAAATACTATTTTAATACAGGGGCAATTACAGCAGTATGAAGTCAGCAAATAGCACGATAGCTTATTCCTCTTTTCTCATAACACTCACTATGCTGACATCTGGCATGGAACCATGGTGGTTGCCTCACTCTATGTGACTTTACATGCTGTATGTCCCTGTAGTACAGAGTAAGCCCAAGACTTTTTTGTGGAGCAAAGCTGGATATAACAAGCCCAATTCTTTTCTCATGCCCCCATAAATAGGGATGTGCAGAAGTCACCAGTCCCACACAGATGTAGAAATAGGCAGTTATGAATCAGGTTTGAAATCTGTAAGCAGTCACTCTTGATTGATATCACTTTATATGGTGTGAAAGAGCCATTGTGGTAGGGAGGAGAACAGAAAGTGCTGTTATAACTCAAAGACCTTTTGTTTGTGCTCTCTGCACATAGACGCCGTGGCAAGTTTTTGGTCATCTGCCACCAAGTCCACAGGTTTGCAGAGGCCAGTGCAAAACACCACCTAATGGCTTGTATAGAGAAACAAGGCTTTTTTTAACTCTGTCTGCTATGACTGGTTGGAAAAGTAATTCTGCAATTTTACAGAATTCTCACTTGATTTCCAGTTATAATCTTTGCTCAAATAAAGAGTGACAGCTACCCACTTCCAGGCAGGGCTTTTATGTGTTGATTTATGTCTTAATGTCACATCAATCATCAGAAAGCAGGGATGTAAATAACAAACTTTCTTTTAAGATTAAAGCAGCAAATTATTTCTTTTTTGAAAGGATAAGTATTTGTTTATTTAATCATAAGGAGGTCAAAATATACAGTACTGCATCGTTCAGGTGCTAGTGCGGATTAAAATGTCAGGCCCACGCTTCCCTCTCCAGGTTAGCCCAGGGCTGAATAAACAGAAATCTTAACTTTCTGTAAAATTTATTAACTACAGTTATTACAGGAGCCTTGTGAAGCAGGGAGGTGCCTGGACAGCCTTGATTTTGGCTTTTATTAGGATTAATTACAAGTATGGATATCAACAAATATCTGATGAAACACCTAAGTTTTCTACCGTCTGAAAAACATTAATAACAGGATTGTAGGTACAGCCTCGGAGTTAGGACTGCGGTGGGGACGCGGGTGCCCCCTTGCGTTCCTATTAGAGCCTGAAAGAGTTTTTAATTTGTTATCCCACCTCAACTTCTCTCAAGTTGTCTCAATCGTATAAAGCCTTTGCATTTTAGCGTTTTAATTTACATTAATAACCAATATGAAGCATGACTTTACAACCACTGATTCTATTATACTGCAGACGTTTTGCTAATTTAACCTCTGTTGAAAACCATGGAAAGTGACTTGGTTGTTTTTACATTGAAGTATAACATTTATTAAAGGGGATTTCTTTTTTTCATGGCTGCATTAAAGCTCTCTAAAGCTGAGGATTTGTTGCTCGTGCCTTGCTGCACAAACTACATTCCTTTGTCACGTGCATTTTTTCCTGCCATTTATTTAATTCACTGCCACTTTCTTATCTTACATACTCACCCCTCTATAGACTTAAAATCATCCACATGACCTTTCTTTAAATACACTGCACATTGCTTGATGACCTTTAGAGTTGCTTTCTAACATCTAATGAACAAATCCTGTAAATGATATACCTTAAATGATACACCAATGTTTGCTTTAGCCTCAGGCATTTGATGACAGCCATGTAAAGGAAAATAATGAGTCATCCCTACTGCAAGGTTGCTCTCAGAGGTCTGCTGATCCTTCAGCAGCCAAGCATATTCATTACTTGGATTTCCCAGCAGGTAGGATAGACACTGGATCTGTTTGCACTTCTGCATCAGATGTCCTTTTAGAACCCTGTGGAATAAGATAGAGAAATTTATACAAAATATACAAAACATTCCAGAACAGTTAAGTCTGGGATTATGTCTTAGAGTTCTACTACCCGATCTTTTCCACTCGTTTCACCTCTGCTTTTCTTAATTTACACTTTATTTAATATGCATAGATATATAAACACCATCTGTATCATGACAATCCCAGAGAGATACTGCTTGTGACTTTGCCTGAACGTGTTATTATTTTAATATAACTTTCCTAGTCAGCATGGAAAACAACTGCCTTTAGAAACTGCACTAACATACCAGAGAGATGTTGCTGTGTACTTGCAATATTACAGTTTTGGCATAACTTTAAACTTTCTTTGGCCTAAATGGTTCACTGAAACCATGCTAGGAGTCCTTCAAGCATGATTAATAGTGTATTATAGCCAGCCTTGGTCTGCTCTAAGTTAAAGGAACATTAAATACTTTTATGCATGACAGGCATTTGACAATGTTAGAGTGATAAAGCTTTTTTACACTACAAATATAATTCTAGTTTTGGAACTAGTTCAAGACACTAATCCAGCTTAGATGAATGAAATGCATAGATTTAGCTATACCAACTACATTTTTGACTAGTAAAAGTCTTGGCTTCAGTTTAAGATGCCTTGAACTAATTTTACTGGACTTGAAGCCACAAAAGTTTCACAACATGACAGCAGAATGGATCCACAAACACTGTTTCAGAGGTCACTACTAACATTGCAGAGGATACCAATCCTGTTTGTAGCTAGATGTTTAATAATTACATGCTAAACAGAAAAAAGCAGTGTGACAAAGCTAAAGGTGACTGCTATGTGCTTTCCCTGAAATAGGAACTGTGCAGAATCATATGTGAATGGTCCTTTCACACATATGTTTCCAGTGGAAACCTGACTCATCACTTCAGATAACCATAGGACTATTCTGTATCAGACTGGGAGAATGAAAAGATCTCAATTTCCTCATCCCTTTCAGGGAAGTAAAACCAGTGGGGTTTTTATACTGATTAGACTCCACCTCACTGATAGTCTTTTAACTTTCCACCTTTGAAAACCTAAGTATAAAAATGAGCAGCTAAAAATCACAATGGACTAAAACACAGCCCCTCTTCCCCATCTTAATCTAACTGTAATCTTGTGCAGCTCAATGGCAATAGGTTTGCTTCTGCTTACACTGATGGTGAGTTTGGAAGATGCTCTAGACCAGAATAAAAATTTTTGGCCACTTAATATGTAGCAGAGAATGGAAGACATTAAAAAGAAAAAAGCGCTCATTTCTAACATCCCTCAAACATTACCAAATAAACTAATCATGCCAAATTCATCCAGCAACCCCAAAAACTACACATTAGTTAAAATATTTCCCATTCTACAAGAGTAATGGAGTCTGTCAACTGTAGCTGTTCCCATCTGATGCATGAAGGTATTAAGCCATTTCTAGACTGATCTAGGAAACAAGATGATACTATTTGCTATTCTTCCTATAAATTGGTCGAGGAAGAAGTAGAGGAGGAGGAGCTCGTTTGAGATAATCCCTATTTTGACTCATTTAGCTCAATTGCAGAGGTGTCATGCTATTTGCTTATAGAAGAGTCTCCCGGCTGCACCCATTTTAAAGGTGGTTGCTGATGAAAGCAGGAAGCTTGGAGAGAGACTGGCTGATGATTCTTGCTAAACTGGAATTTCCAAGCCTGCTGTGAAATAAAGAACTTTGTTCCTGCCCTTTTAACAGACAAATTCGAGCTCTGCCCTCAGATACAGAAGCACAGATACCATGGGCTCACATTTTGCCCTCAGTTACTTTGAAGAGCCCCTTTCAGTGCAGTGGAAGTTCCCTGCATTTGTGACAGCTAAGATGGAACTTACGATCTTGGACAGAGCACTTTAAAGTGCACACACAGGAATGTCACTGTATTGGAGCAGATTTTTTTCCAGCTTGTGTCAATATACTAGATATTCTGATCAGAGTAGGTCAGAATAGTTTCCACATGCTAAGCACTCCCAGCTACTGACAACTTAAGAATGAGTTATTCCAGCACAGAAAACAATGTCATTAATCCTACTCTTTCCCCCATCTTTTTCTTTCTAATCTAATCCTTCTAAGACTCACTAAATACCTTTGCATTTCATATAGCTTATAAATTAATCTCTTTTACCATAGGAACAACCACTGGACCTTATCATCTGTACTAAAACCATGCAGCTGGGTGGTAACACTTTGCTTGCCTAAGAGGCTCCATTTGTACCAAGAGTTTTAGAATTTGTTAGCACAACTGGAACAGATGCTTGGACTGCAGCGCTCTCATCAGCTGCATTCCTGCACTATGACATCCTCTTACTATGTGCCCTTTCCCAGAGGAATCAAGAGATTCGGGAAAGAGTGATGTTAAAACAGCTTACCAGAATTTAGGAGGAGCTTGGTAGGCACAGGTTATGTGAGCAAGTCAAGTCTGCTGGATCCCTGTTAAATGGCTCCTGATTCCATTTTATCAGTGTGAAGCTTAATATTTCAGCTGAGTTGTTACCAGATATTTGAGCTGTTATCTTGAAGTGGAAATTCTGGCTTCGGTTTGTGTATGTTCTAATACTTCTAGATTAATGATTACACCTTCTTGGGACTTAGTATGATCTACCTAGGAGATGAGTGGATTACTTTTCAGAAGCATTGCAGAATTGGTTTTCTTTCTTTCTGGGGATATTCAAAAGAGGTAATCATCTATTGTAAGACTTCTTTTTTCCCTCCCAGTTCAAAAGCACAGTAAACTGACCAAATCAGCTATACTTTTATAATTTGTTGTTGCTGTTTTAAAGTGCCATTTTCTGTTACTGTGAGAGGGAAGTTGTAGGAATATGATTGGCCTCTGTAATTGCAACTGAAGATAAGAGACTATACAGCCAACTGTCTGCCTATTAAGCAAGCACAAATATCTAACAGAACATCTATGCTTCCTCTACATTTATTATGCATTTTTTCCCCCCAAGTGGTCATTTTACTTCTTCGCAATCTCCTCTCTTGGTCAAAAAGCTTTTTCTTACCCTTTGAATCAGAGGCACCTTTCCTGCCTCTCTGTCTGCCTTTCATGAACTTGTACTGGAAAACTTATTTCCTTCTAGTTTGCAATTCCTCATATCTCCCTTTCTGGAATAATTCTAAATTTGCATCCATTGTTAAACTCTATGAAAGATTTGGAGATATAGCTTGGATGAATGACACCATACAAAATAAAGTGCAATTGTTGACAGACAAACCATTTCTCATACAGTGGCTACAGTGAGAACTTTGATAAAGGAGGGCTGTCAATGCTCAATTTCAACAAATCTCCAGCCCAGGGAAACAAATCTCAATTATCTCCAGAAATAATAGAGGTAGTTAACATTTGCCCCATTTCTAGATAACCTATGACAGAAAAATGTGGCTGTTTTTCTCCCCTCCAGTTGATGTAAGAGATCTGTTACCATCATTTAAGTGGTTTAAGTAACAGAACTCCTGATTTAACTGCTGGGGGGAGGTTGCCAATACCCAGAGCAGGATATGACACCTACATACCATGCTTGTGAGCCTCAATCAGATGTTACACACATGCAGCATTGTTGTGTATAATGGAAATTTCTTGCAGAATTGGAGGCAAAGAGGGTGAGGAAAGCAAAGTGTGCCTGAGCATGCATGTGTTTGGTAACTTCAACCAGCTAGTGTCATTCACAGGTACATATAAAACAAGAGCCTGGCTTTTTCACATTGAGTTAAGAAAAATCATAAAACAGTTTGGGCTAGAACGGATCTTAAAGATCAAGGACAGGGACACTTTCCACTAGGGCAGGTTGCTCCAAGCCCCATCCAACCTGGCCTTGAACACTGCCAGGGATGAGGCAGCCACAGCTTCTCTGGGCAACCTGTGCCAGGGTCTCAGCACCCTCAGCAAGAAGAGTGGAAGCCAGTGCAAACTGGTAGTTACTGCAGGTGAACTCCAGGACTTTTTTTGCTCTATTGAAACTACAGGCAAATCCCACTGGATTTCATCCCGGAACAATGGCGTGAAGAAAAAAGCAGTAGTGAACTGTCACTAATCAATACTGCAGAAAGTTCTTTTTCTTTTCTTCTTAAATCCCCTTGTAATGTGTAATTATTTTGGTAATGCAAATCTCCCTCTGTAGGATACATAGTAATTCTGTGAAATGCATGCAAATTAAACACTTCTTATGATGTGGAAAAACATTTGCCTCTGAATGAGTCATTCTGGTCTGCACAGCAGCCTAACTTTATAACCCCATGTCCTAACAGGGCTAGTGTTCAAATCTACAGTAACATGTCAGTCTGTATTGCTTGACTTCTTTCAGACCTGGAGGACTGCCTTGCTCTTTTCCTCTCCTGACAGCCTTACAAGGAATATGGGGAGAAAGGAAAAAACAAAAAGCTGTCTGTCTCTCAAGGGAGCCAAATTCACTAGGAAGCACAGCAGGCAGCAGTCAAATGTGCTTGGTTTCTTTGCACCACGTGAAATTTCTGATGAAGCTCAGTTTGCACACAAGGTTTACAAAAGATGCTAAAAATGACCCCATAGCTCTGTGGATTCATTGCTGTTGTATGAGGAAAGAGAAGCAAACTGCAATTTAGATATAAATTTATATTATATAGAAGAAGCGATGGAAATCTGCCCTCTTGCTAAGGCTTGAGTGGCAGTCATAGGTCTAACCTGTGCTTCTGTTTCTACACTTGCCCCTGGATATGGACAAGGGAAAAAAAAAAGTTTCCATCTATTTAATGCTCTGAGGAACCACTATTTCCATCAGTAACACCAAGCCTTACAGTAACTCAGATTTTCGGTATGCTGAATTCTTTCCTATTTACATGTCAGGTTTCAGTGAAGGGGACACAGCAAATTTAGGGTAAGATGTGACCAAAAATGCAGTAAGAAAAAAATAGTATGTATTTTTTGTGTCCCCTGAGTAGTCTATAACTGATAACATATGAGGTGCTTATCTTGTGACCACTATGCTGGTTCCCACCCACCCTGCGATCTATGTTGATTTTTTCCTTACAGGGATTTCCCACCTTGCAGGGCTGTCCCAGCAGCTCTGAAGCAGGAGCTGAACCAGCATCATGGCCAGCAGGTTACTCTGGTAAACAGGCACCACCTCCACTTTTCCTTAATAAACACACTGTAATTTGTAGGTGGTTCAGTATCTGCTGCAGGAACAGTTGAGTCATCCCCATAGCCAAGGCATGAACCTCTAAACCAGGGGTGTGGGAACAATTATAGCTCTCCCATAGTAAGCGGCACCTGCCCATGAATTGGTACCCTGAGGCCCAAGTTTTCTTTGTTCAAAAATTTGCTGTTGTTTGGCTTTAGTCCTGCAAGCTGGTTGTGAAGGTGCACTCCATCTAAGCACAGATCTCACATGGCAACAGCTTGCAGGCTGGCTGCTTAAATCAGCTGAATACCGACCAGAAAGATAAGATGAAGTACACGTACAAGGCCCTTAAAAAACCCTCCAAGTGACTGCCTCTTCTCTGTCTTCTTGAAGGAGGGTTCCTTTGAAGCGTCTCCTCCGTTCTGGATGGAGTCGGTCTCGGCTGCTTGCTGCTCCCTGGAGTCTGGCTGCTCCCTGGTTTCCTGTTTGCTGCCTTTCTGCTTGCTCAGCTCCACTGTAGACTTCTTGTCTTTTGAACTCTCTTTGCTCTTTTGGCCCACAGGTTCACTTTCAGCTGGGGCAACTGGCCTCTCTGTGGAGTTTAGTGTCTAAAGCAGTTTCAAACAAGGGTTATTTTTAGTGAGAAATGTAAACATTTTGGAAGGCAATCCATAAATATATTAAAAAATGAAAGGCCACCTGGCAGGGAGAAATCCTGGTGTCCAACAGGTTTTCATTTACAGAGTTTGGGATGAACTCCTGCAGGCTTGACTTAGGGAAGGACTCCCATGGAGCCGATAGAATTACTTGCAGGGTTAAACTATCCCTGCATAGACTTGCTTTATTTACATATATGTCTATGTTGAAGCTGTTTTGAGGCAGAGAACAGCATGGAAAGATACAGAGAATCACAAGCACACATTGCCAACTGAGACTCCCCCAGCTTTTGCATCCCAGACTGTGGAAAGCACTCAAAAAGTGCAAGGGAAAGATTCATGAGGAAAAAGAAAGAAATTAAAGACACCATAAAGCAAAAGATAAAAATCAACTCCTCTATGCAACACTCCACCAAAAAATTAACATAGGGTTTGGCTATGAAGGTCACAGCATCATTCCACCTGCAAGTACAAAAGAAGAGATAGCAAATATTCCAAAGACAAACACAATGACAGAGCAGCTGTTTATAGTAAAAGAAAAGATTCTGAAACTCAGAGAAGAAAGGGATATGTTTGAAGTTGACAGGAGAAAAATTGTATCTAGCAAACAAAGGAAGAGACAATTAAACTGTCACTGCAAGTGACTAGGTATGGTTTTAACAGGAAATCTGTTTGCAAATGGGATTTTCTGGTTTTCTTATGCAAAAAATTATACTGCCTTATTTATTAACATAATAATTAAAATAGCACATAAATTTGCTGTGTTGAGAAGCTGAAAATCTTACATCTGCCCTTAAACATAGCTCAGAGCTGAATGCTGTGTAATTTTACTTTGGGATTTTACCATTAGTCTTGAGATATTTGGCACTTTAGAGGCATAAACCTATATGCTTACATGACAAGCTTAGCTTTCCTTAGAAACAAAAGCATTTTTAGATATCACGATTTCAGAGAAAAACCTGAAAGCAGAAACTCCAGGGAAACAGAATGCAAGCACACCTCTTATATCTGTTTAAAAAACCCCTCAAGCCATTCTAACACTGGGGAAACAGGAATGAGAGGGGGTAGCAATACTACTGCTGGCCTGTTTTAACTTGATTCACTTTTCTTCCACACCCAATATTAACCCTCCCCCATTTAAATTATAGAACCAGCAACCATTTAATCCTTTCAGTCTTGACCAGCAGGCTAAAGTCCTCAACAAAATATGTGCTTGTATTTAACTATTTCCTTTCCCAGAAAACAGACATATGTGGGTATATATTTGCTTACATCTGGATTTTTCTGCTTTTAGGCTTAAAAAACACAGTCCTGAAGCAAGTTTTTGCTCTACTTCTGTGGGATTTACATGGAGACAACACATGAAACCTGGAGATGTGGGTGATCAGCAGCCCCACACCTCGCAGCCAGGCACTGAGTGTCAATAGTTTACTAATGCACATTTAGTAATGTCAGACTGCAGAAGAACTGTCATCTGGGGCTGCACAGACACGACACACTACCTGTGTCTTGTTCACCTTGCTTGAAGAGAGAGACCTGCCTGGATTCACTTTTGAGTGCCTGAGTGATGCAGGAGCTCTCCCAGTACAAGGTCAAGCAGAACTTCATAAACTCAACTTCAGCTCTGCCTCTTTCCTTTTGACTCATTTTAACTATATGAGAAGAAGCTCCCAGTTGCTGGCCCCATCAGTTAGTTTGACAGGACCCTTCCTGCTCTCACTTACTTTAGTTTGCTTTTGAAATGTTTCTCTTTGGTACAACTGCAAATGTGCATATGTAGTTCAAAAATAAACACAGCACCCAAAATACAGCTATGAAACTGGGTATGCCTGCATTCAAAGGTGCCAGAATAACTCTTATTAACACTGTGAAATCTGTGGGTTTAATCTGCAGGTGTAAAACTAGACCCAAGTTGTCTTCATCACGTGCTTGATTGTGTAGGTACCCAAGAGTTAACAGTATTGCAGCCAAATCTGGCCTGGATGCAACAGGGCTATTTCTGTGAGCAGGTTTGGGCCTTTGATGTCAGTCAAACAAAACACTTGAAAAAAAAAGTAATTCATAATACGTTTTCCAGACAAAATAAGAAAAAAAAGTTCAAATCAGATAATCCCTGAGGTGTTTCATATTAACTTTGAAAGGCAGGAAATTGGCATATTTTATATTGATGGGAGCAGCTCAGGAAACACAAAGTGAAGCCTATGAATAATGAAAAATGTTAATGTTTCTTATTCTAAAGAGGGATCGGCACCTGACAGATTGTTTTTACTCTCTGAATGTTAACAGAGGCACTGAAAAAAGATTGCCAGGTTAGTATTCTTCCCCATCATGTTACAGGAGACTTTAATCCAAGGCTGCTTTTTAAGCGCCAGGAGCAGGCCACAAAATTTCTACAGATTCTGGAAAAGTGTTGCTATGATTTCTGCAGCATACAGAATGGCAGTGATGAAAAGCAAAGGAGAATCCTGGCATTCCGGAGATGCCACAGCATAACTGAACAAAACCCTCTAAATTTCACAAAAACTCTAAAAAAGGAAAAAGTCAACAGCAGATGCAGACTGCCTTGAGCTTGTCTGTGTAATAAAACTGTGCTAAGTTACACCAGTGCAAGCAAGAGAAGAAGAAGCTAGGAAAAACCTGGAAGGAAACTGGCAGCTGATTGAAATAATAAAAAGTAGATCCAGGGCTGTAACTTTTAGTCACTTACATAAGGTTGTTGTGTGAGAGAAGGAATAAATGTCACAAGACAAGACCTATATTTGGGATGCTTTTAACCTTGCTATCATAGGACATCATGAAAACAGGAAAAGTGAGAAAGTAATTTCACTAATAATTGAAAAAGAAAAAAAAAAAAAGAGAAAATCAGAACAGCCAGTTTTCAATACAACTTCAGTTTTACTCAGGTTAAAGGAAACCCCATATCTATACACAGAACCTGTGTTTTATCTCTCATTACTAAATGCAATTATTCTGGATACCCTGACTTGCAACAGATGAGGGTTTGACTCTCTGACATTTGTATTTGTATTTCTAATGAAAATGTGGTTTTTCTGAATCATTTTTAAAGCCATGAAGAATATACTGTAAAGGTCACATCCAAAGTTTTAGTTTACCTTTTACGAACATAGATTGCAAGAAACAAAAACTGAGTAAGAAGCAGCCTTTTCTTGGCTTTAGTTAAATTGCAGTGACCAGTTTTCATTTTCACTTCCGTTTCTCCTCTGTAGAGTTTCCACCTAATTGGTCCCTTCCTCAGCAGACAAGTTAGTCAAAGTAAAAATAATTCTAGCTGTGTGTATTCAGTTTCATTGCCTAAGCCAAGGCACAGGGGGAAATAAAATAATGCAAGAGGGATAGGAATAAAATTGAACATAAAAGCACTATTTTAAGAAAAGGAACATACCTGGATTATTTATTTTAAAAAATCTGATAGCAACCCTTTAAAATTTATTTAATAGTATGAATAGGTAAAAAATAGGTAAGTAATGAAATATGTAAATATTTAAAGTCCAGTGAGCAGATAGCACTTGTATGTTTCAGTGACTTTTGCATTCCAAAAGCTAGAGTTATATGGAAGTAGGTGACAACAACCCATTACCAAAAGATGAAAATATCCAGGCATTTACCTCTTCAGAACTGGTTGTCCCTCCATCACAGACTAAAATGATGAAGGATTACAGGGTTCCTAACTGGGTTCCTGTTTGAGGCATTAATTCAATATGAAAACACACAAGAGCCAAAATACGCAAGGTTTGATGTAAGGATACTCTTTACAACACTAAACCAAACCCAGACATTTCAGAAACTCTACCAGCATTTTCTGAAATGCTGACATGCCCAAGGTAGATTTCTGCTTGTTCTTTTCTATGCAAAGTGATTGTCTCTTGCAAGTCAATTTTTCCTTTAAGGCCTGAGAAACATGAACAAGGTCTCCATGGACCACAGATCAGAGCAGGTAGTAAACAAGACAGTGCTATCAGCCCTGCCACTGTAGTTTTCTAGGAAAGAGCTTTTGTTTGCTTTTCAGAGGGAAATCTGTCTTAGAAGATCTTGTGGGACTTCCTTTCTATTTAACAATCATACTAAGTGCATATCCCATGAATAATTAAAACCCACTCAGCTATATTTTTATATTTTATCATCAGCATCCATTTTTCCCAATTTCTGTTTTCCAGTTTACACTTTCTATATCCATCGAAGTAATGGATCTTCTTGGTGCCCACTTTTCCCAGCCCGGACAATGAGAGCAGACTAGGAGGCTGTAGCCCTGGCAGCTCATTCCAATCAAAATCTGAAATAGGTTTTTAAGATAAGATCCCGTTTCTATCTAGATATAAAAATGAGAAAAACCTATTTGAAAAAACTACTGCAATAAATAAACATTACAAGATTTCTGACAGTTAGATTGAGGTTTAGCTGCAATTAATGCTATAAAAGAAACAAAGGCAATGGTATGTACATTTTTAATTAAAAAGTATGTTAGAAAGTTCAATGTAGTATTCCCCTGTGTACCATAGAAGCTACAGAGCTTAGCAGTAAAGCACAAAATAAACTCCAGAATTTCAAAGTGCCCAAATTTAAATGTCATTTTTCATTGCCTAAGTTCAATGAAAACAATGAAAGGATGTGACTTTTGTTCTAAAGATAGATCAGGCGGATTTGTGGTTTTCTGCAGCTTGTAGATTTGTTACTTGAAGCACAACAGTATCAGCTTGATCCTATGTATGCTATTACTGCAAGGACCAGTTTCAGTCTCCGATTTTCCTATGAAACCACAGGAAATCAATACATAGCAGCAGCATGATAGAAAACTAAACCAGTCCATGACAATTCATTACTTGTCACAAACCGTGGGGGAAAAAAATCTCTTTCTGGAACATGCCACTGCTCAGCCTCTTGCATGTTTATGCTCGTGACTCTTTATCTGTGTAACAGGTTTCAGAAATGGAGGGGAGGAAGCACAGTGTGGTCTGTCTTAACATTACAGGATAGAAACTAAGTCCAGAGTGTATGAAGATGTACTGTGATAAGATCTAGTCTGCATTTCTATTTCAGTAAGTCTTTAAATGCCTTAAAAAGACAAAGTTTGTGTTATATCAAGCAACTACTTTGCTACATTTCCTCCCTAAAAAAAAAAATCCCAGGAAAAAAAAAAAAGAAAAACAAGGCTATTTTAGCCAACCTTTACTAATCTACTTTTTTTTTTTTTTTTTAATAAGTAAGAAAATATTGGACAAAGGTGCCTCCTGCCTTCTGTGCAATGCGTATGTAAGGATCACAAGGATTTCTATTTAGAGCACTGCTGACCTCTTATCCTTGCCTCTGGTCATTTAGGATTGCTGCTGCTGAAAGGCTCCTGAAAGGGTTTTCTGCATATCTTTAAATGGAGAAGAGTGGGGACAGGCTATAGACGCTGCCCTGGACTTCAAGAGAGCAGACTTTGGCCTCTTCTGGAACCTGCTTAGGAAGGTTCCATGGGATATAGCCCTAGAGGGCAGGAGGGCCCAAGGCTGTTGGATGATATTCAAGGATCACCTGCTTCAAGCTCAGGAGTGTTGCATCCCAACTAGAAGGAAGTGCAGCAGGAGGGCCAGGAGAGCTCCTTGGATGGATAAGGAGCTGCTGAGAAAAACTCGAAGGAAAAAAGAGGCTTATAAAAGGTGGAAGCAAGGACAGACGACCTGGGAAGAATACAGGGATGTTTTCCAGGAAGCTAGGGACCAGGTTAGGAAAGCTAAGGACCAATAAGAATTAAAGTTAGCTAGGGATGTTAAGGATAATAAGAAGGGATTCTATAGGTACATTGTGAATAAAAGACAGACCAGGGGCAACATGGGCCCCCTCCAGAAGCTATCTGGTGAACTGGCTACCCTGGATTTGGGGAAGGCTGAGGTTCTTAATGACTTCTTTGCCTCGGTCTTCAACGAGAAAGGCTCTGCCTGCACCACCGAAGTCTTGGAAGTCAGACACAGGAACTGTGAGAATGAAGACGTTGGGCCCACTGTAGGAGAGGATATGGTTCAAGACCATCTTAAGAACCTGAATGTGCACAAGTCCATGGGACCTGATGAAATCCATTCATGGGTCCTGAAGGAGCAGGCGAATGAAGTTGCTACGCCACTGGCCATCATATTTGAAAAATCATGGCAGTCAGGGGAAGTTCCCAATGACTGGAAAACGGGAAATAGAACCCCCATTTTCAAGAAGGGGAAAATGGATGACCTGGGGAATTACAGAGCAGTCAGTCTCACCTCTGTGCCTGGCAACAACTTGGAGCAGATTCTCCTGGAAGGCATGCTAAGGCACATGAAAAACAACAAGGTGCTTGGTGGCAGCCAGCATGGCTTCACCAAGGGGAAATCCTGCCTGACCAATTTGGTGGCCTTCTACGATGGGGCTACAGAACCGATGGACAGGGGTAGAGCAGTTGATGTCATCCAACTGGACTTGTGCAAAGCGTTTGACACTGTCCCACAGGACAATCTTGTCTCTAAACTGGAGAGGCATCAATTTGATAGGTGGGGCACTCGGTGGGTACAGAACTGGTTGGATGGCTGCATGGACATTTTATTTGTTGAGACCATACTCAGTGCTATCTCAAACCAACCATGTCAGCTTCCCAGCTGAGGACAAAGTCTACAGCCTCAGTTAAGAGTTGGTAATTCTAATTAAAAATTGCCATTTTACACCCTATCTCAACAAAACGTCTCAAACCAGGCATTTTTTATTTATCTTACCTAGCTCTTTAGTTTATATTTGATGGAGAAAAGCAGTGACTTTAAGGGCTCACATCATCTGACATGTACTTATGGGATTCTCAGAGAACTTGGGGTGATTAGCTCAGGTGTAGCTATTTCTATCAAGACATCTGCACTGGGGTTGATGTATCCCATCCTGTAAATAATAAGATAGCTCTTTGATTTTGATTAATGTGGCATGAGTGACTTTAATTTGGAAGCACAGGATTTCACATTCATGTAGGTGTGGCATAGATATTGTGACTATGCTATTCCTTCATCTCTTATTGAATCACAGGGATTTAAACTAATACTTTTTATTTTTCTATAATTTCCCAACAGCTTTTATAGCATTAGTTAACCCTCTCCATTTTAACCACAGCAGTGATTTTTGTGACCTTTGCAATTGCAAACAATTCATCACAAATAAGAAGAGACATCTGTACTGAGTAAGTCAGCAGGCAGTGTTTGAGATACACACTGCCTTTTGCAAAGTAAATCACTCCCAGTTCTCACAATGGCTATCCTTGTGTCAGTAGTGGTGACTACAGGGCTAGTAAATCTAAATGTCTACTTGCTATCGGCCTGGGCTTGTGCTCTCTGAGGAGAATATGTCAAAACTGAGGCACATGGAGAATAACTGACTTGCTGTCTGAGGCTTGCAATAGACTGAAGTAGAATTAAATTTGATTTCTGAGTCCCAATCTTGGATCCCAAGAAGATAAACTACCTTTTCTTAGGCACCTGAGTGGCTGACCTGTGTAACCTAACCGTGGATGTTAACCAGAACACCTTGGGATCATCTTCTGCAGGCAGAAGAGAAACCCAGTAAACAACCATATTAATGTGAAATTAAAAGTCAATCCCCTTTCAGCAGCCAGAGCAGTACTCCACCTATTGCCAGAATGGGTATTAAACAACAAAGTATTGTCAAAGAAGTCCTGCTTCCTTTGCTTTTCCTTGTGAGAAAATCAAGCCTGTGTTGGGAGTCTTAAACATTTCATGCATTTTCAGTACTCACCACTAGTTCAAAAGCTAGCCGTTTAGCTAGCTGTTTGCCTTAGGAATTGGAGGTACTGACTATCCAGTCAGCACAAAGCTGTAGAGCAGCTACATAGTTCTGATTGTGCACAACAGCATGGCAGTGATCCTGTAATCCCAAAGTATTCAGAGGAAACAGCGTGACATACTTCAAGGACAATAAATACATTAAAATAATCCACAATCTGTTTGGAATTGATAGCCAAAAGCAGAGCAAATATTAAAGGTTTCAAAAAGCTGCAAAACCAGTTCCACTGTTAACACAGTCCTGTTTCCCACGTAAGTAGATGTTTGCCTATATACCAGCTCTGTCTTTCTAGGCCAAAATCTGGATTAAACCCCTGCTCTGATCAGACCAGCATTTTATATCTACTACTTTTAACACAGTTCTTTTTTCTTCCATGGTGACTAAGACAGGTGTGGAAAAGCTTTATTTGTTTTAATGTGCTAGTTTTTTGGGTAGGGTGACATGATTTGAAGTCATGGTTGCCACAGACATGAGGGTTTCATATGCATTGCTCCTGAGTCAGCTTCTGCATGCCTGGCACGTGCCGTGGTGACAAGCCTTTATGCAGGATAAGCACAAATCACCTCAGATTTAGGAATAAGGTTGAGATTTTCCCAAACTGACTAATTTTGTAAAGTTTTATGTGGAATTAAAGGCACGTTGGGTGCATAATTCCTGACTGATATCAAGAATTTAGCTTGGATCCTCAGATACACTGGTGACTATGTAATAAAGTAACTCTGAAGAACAAGGAAGTAAATGTACTCATTGAGGGGTGGGCTATCAAAAACCTGAAAACAAACCTGGAAATAAAAAATAAATCAGCATTTGGGTTGTTGCATGTACCTCCTATGATCTGACTCAGGACTTTTAACCTTTGACAAGGTGGCTGTTCATGGCTGTATGTACCAGCATGTACCTGTGAGCTATGTACCTGCGCTATTTACTACAATGTGTAGTAAGAAACTACGCTTTCCACATTCTAATGTATAAGCTACTTTGACACCCACATAATGCAAGTGCCTGAAAATAACCCAGTATTGATTAAAAATAGAAATCTTCCATACATATTTTAAACTTTGCCAAAATAGATCAATGGCTAGAGAAATCCTCAAGGGCAACTTTAATCAGAGAAGTGTTAGTTCTGGACTTGGATTATTTTCTTTCTTGGCCACTTCTCTAGACTCTTTCAAGTAATACTGTCTGGCTGTCATTTGTATACAAATGATAGAATCCCAGAGTGGCTTGGGTTGGAAGGGACCTTAAAAGCTCATCCAGTTCTAATCCCCTGCCAGGGGTAGGGACACCTTCCAATAGAGCAGGCTGCTCCAAACCTTGTCCAGCCTGGCTTGAACATATATATTAGCATATGTTTATATATAACATATATATATATACACACACATATATATATATAAAGCCAATCCATCAGGATAGCTTTACACAGATAACCACAAGATGACACCAGTCATGTTATCAAATCAGTGCTTTCCTTTTTGCCTCCAGTCTTCTGGGAAAAACCAGAAACTACTTTGTGCCTTTATTTTCTAACATACAATAGCTCTGAAGCAGCAATCGTACCTTCTACATGCAGCTTAGCTAACCTACACAGCCTGCCAAAGTAAGTTCCACGCCTAAAAATACAACCCCCCGCGGCAAGCACAGCGTTTAACAAAGGTGCAGCGCAGGGAGCGAGGATGCTGCCGTGCCTGATGGCGACGGTTTCCTCCAGGAGCCCGGGCCTCGCAGCACCCAGTGCAAGCGGTTTGGGCAGCTGAACCCTTCCTTGGAGGCTCGGAGCCCTCGGGCCGCCCTGTGCCACCCCGGCGGGGGGGAAAGGGTCAGCGCGGAGCCCCGGGGCTGTTCCCGGGAGAGCCACGAGAGGGAGATGCAGAACGCAGCACGGGCGATGGCGGCCACAGGGCGGGGGGCAAATGGCGGCAGGGGGGCAAAAATAGCGGCGGGGGAAGGTGGCACAGCAGCACAGAGGCATAGTTCTGCTGCAGCACGCTATGGACACGTCTTTCCAAGAGATTTTGTGAAGAATTACCACCCGTCCTTGCAGCACACACAGTGCTGTAAACTCTTAAACCAGACTGCTTGCTTACCAGTTTAAAAAACTTCCTCAGGTTTGCTTTGGGGGTTTTACTTTCTTCTCTCCTGGGTTTCACTTCTGCGGCTTCTGGGTTCTTACTGTCATCCTTGTCAGGAGCCGCTGCTTCTGAAGACATGTCTGCTTTCTCATTGCTTATCATCTCCGCTTCCTCCGATGCGTTCTGGGGATGGGTTTTTGGTAAATAGTAAGAAAGTGGGGAAAAATAAAATACAATAAAATTCAGGCCTAATCAGTGAGGTTTAGTTTTTTAAAAGAGGTTACAACCAAAGTCCTGCAGCAGTGCAGTATGTTGGCATATCACTAACAAGTGTCGCACGAAAGCATTATCAACTTCACTCTCTGTACATGTCTCTTCAGGAACTCGATTCACCCCTATTGAAAATGGCATTTATATAGGCTGGTGGGATTTTGAGCTCTTGTTTATACTGAAGAAATAGGCTTTCCTGAATTGCAGTGCCAGATCCCAAACACCGTAATTAATCTTTTGATTACAGCTGAAAATATAAATGAAATCATATACAGTAATGTGTTCATGAGTAGATGCCACTCAGGCAAAACTGATAAATACAAGAAAGATCACACCCAGGAGCTTGCAGACAAGAACACAAATAGGATTAATGAAAACACACCGTGGACATTGTTAAAACTGTTTAGCACCTTTCCTGGTGATACACAGAATGTACCAGCCACAGCGTTCCCAGGCTGGCCGCAGTCACGTTAGCTCCTATTCCCAGTTGTAAAGATATAAATGACTTCTCAAGGTAGAAGGTAGTTAAGTAGCTCATCTAATCCCATGGGTCACAGTCACCCTCTTTGATAGTGCTGACCCTCATTTGAGTTTAAGAAAAGCTGGTGGGTACTGAGCAACGTTGCCTCTATAGAAGGATTTGGGGTCCCACTGAGCCTTTGTGAATTACTGGAAAGTTCCTTCTATTAAAACAGCAATTCAACCAGAGGCATGCGGTGTGTACACTCCTCTGAAATATGGATCCCCATAATCTCCTGCACGTTTCATTCCACAGCCCTGTCAAGGCTATCCTGGGAATGCTGAATGTGTTTAACCAGACAAGACCTGTGAAGAGCAGAATACGTGAGCAGGAGGCACACTGCTGCCGTAGGAGGTGGAGGCACAACTGGGCAGGAGGCTGCACAAGCATTTCCTTAGCTGACTGCACTGCCCGGTTAAATAACATTCTTCTGTGCCCTCAAGAACCACTAATTAATTCCCATGCCACTGTAACTGTGTAAAGGCGCATCTTCCCTTCTGCCATATAAAAGAAGCTATTATGCTAATAACAAGGTAATTTGACCTGGAGCAAGCCCTTGATCATTTTGCAGCCTATTACAGAAAAGTGCAGAACATTATAAAAGCAGGATATGTTACAACCTATGCCTCCAATACCGAGTCAAACAGAAGCAGTTACCCTAGGTATTGGCATTTCAACACATACTGCTGCTTAAAAATACAGCATAGTTACAGCTGAAGTGTATATTATGGTTACTATAGGAAAGAACTGCTGTAAATAAATCTCAGAATGATAGCTCACAATTTTTACATGCACTTACAGGAACTCACGTGTAAATTCATACTTGTAGCTGTTTAGATCAGATTAATTTTAGCCACATGAACATGAGACCAATTTTAAAGGTAATACCAAAGATTCACCCCAACCCCAGATACTGACTCTGAGAGTGGTGAAAAACGGATATCTCCTCCAGCATCCATACACTACTACTGCCCTCATGTACTTCTCCAGTTGTCTTCAACTTGGTGATTCCTATATAGTATCTTTGGTTTAATAGCACTTGAGGGATTTTTTCCTACAGAAATTTAGCTAGACATTTTCTGAGTTGATAGAAATTCCTGGTATCCAGCAGCATCCTGTGGCAGAAGATTCTACAGCTAAAGTATGGTTTTTATTTTGTTTGTTTGTTTTGAAAAGTAGTTTATTTCTGTCACCATTTTATTTGATACTCTGCTTTTATTTCGAGCAATGACTGATCTTTCCTGTTCAGCTTTTATGTTACAGTAGTCATTCTGTACGCTGCTGTCATCTTCCTTTGAACTAATTTATGTAAGTTCTTTATAGAGAAGCCATTCAATACATTTATGCATTTTTCTCTCAGTAGAATTTAGTTCTATTATTTTTGAGTTGAAGGGGACTCCCCATGAACTTCCACAGCAGCATGAAAGGTTTTGCTTTGTTCTTTACTCCTCTTTTGTGGAAGAAATGAACATTTTGGGGTAGGGTAGGGAGGAGAAAATTATGAGGGAATAAATATGCCTTGTCTCCGGCTGCCTGAGATGAGTGTGGCCCAGCCTGCTTCCCCCTGGAATTGCAGATTTAATTTATATTTATGAACATTTTTGAGATAATCAATCTATAATAATTTTAATCTATATTTCTGCCTATTCACACATACATATCATTAATTCACCATCTATTTGCTTGAAGGAAATGATTCATTTCATGAGTTGAAACAGTGGCTCAGTAAAGCAGCAACCTCGCTTCTAGGAGCTCTCATCATTCAAAGTTCACATTTTGGGATCATATTACTGCACTGTTACAGCTGCAACCCAAATGAGTTTTGTCTCTCAAGCTATGTCTATGCAATGTTAGTGACACTGCTGATAACAAATGCATCCTGGGGTGAAATGCCAAACTCTGAAAAGCACTGTCTATTGAAATAAAGAGCTAAGTGATAGTCAACTATTCAGAGAGATTGATTAAAGTCATCAGTGACTTGTTTGTACTTTTCTTCTGTAGGAAACTTCAGGAAAATTCAAATCCTGTTTTAGAATACCTTATTTTTACTTTTTTTTTTTTTTTTTTTA